>PVJI01008966.1:0-67900 GCA_004026765.1 Micronycteris hirsuta
TCTCAAAAGATGGCCTTTACCACCTTTTATGAGCCCACATATTTAAAACAGACAAACGTCAACCAACCCATTAACTTTAGGTTATACATTACTGACATTCAGCAAAACCATAATTATTGCCACTTTAAAAAAAGTTGCTGTGTCTGATTCCTACTAGGCGTGGAGAATCTCTTCAGAAATGCATTACTTAGTTAAAACCTGTAGTATTGTTGTTTATTTCCGACTCTGTAGGTGCTTTGTTGAAGACACTAATATCAGGAATTGAGTTGCAAAGTCACAATATGGACCTCTGGGCAGCTTAATTTAGGCTTTGGGGATAATCACCATCAATGTATCAGATTTGACACATGGCGTATAGTACAGGTACTACAGCACTCCCTCCCCTATTACAGAAGACTAAGGGGCTTTATTATGGAAGAGAAATTCTTCAGAAAGGATATGTTCCATTCACCTCCCACCCAAAAGTGTGTGAAATGATTTGAACCCATTTTTGCTAAGATCTTGAAGAAGCTTAAATCTAGGGTCCTGGATGAACTAAAATATAAATATATTTACATATGTATATAAATATATATTTTATACATACATATATCTATATATAAATTTAATATATATTAGAAAAAGACTATATATGTATTAGATTTATATATATATATAAATATATTATACCCCATATATTTTTTAATAGTGAATATTGGACTTGTCAACCTGAATTTGTCAGGAATACTCTTTCCTAACGTAAATTTCAGAACTCCATAGGAAGAGGTATCAGGACACCAGGGAACACCGATCGGCTTTTATCCCCATTCAGGTCTCTCTCCAATTTATAAAATATTTGGTCAAGGTCTACAATAGTCCTGACAAAGGAGCTTCAGAGAAGCCTTTTGAAAGAGAAAGCTTGGCTGTTAGGGTTTGGAAAATAAGAGCCAGGGGTGAGGTTGACAGGTTGTATGTGGGGAAACAGACAGGCCTGACAGTTTATTTTTAAGCATTTCAAACTTTGGCTGGATCAATTTTCTGAAAGGGTTTCCTTCTGATTGTTCTTTTGAAAGTAAGAACTGCCAGGGCTACAACAGAAAGTTGACACCTATTCAGTTCAGCACTTAGAAAAAGCTAAGAGGGAAAAGAAAGGCTTTCAATCCTTGTCCTCTCTATTTATTGTGGTGCTCAAAGCAGTGAATAGTGGAGTCGGTGCTGAAAAGCATTTCCATTACATTTGCTGCAAAGTCTCTGGGAGTCTCAATGAGTAGGGAGAGTCAGGAAGTGAAACTTTTTCCGGTGGGAGAGCTTGAAGGTGCATTCTCACAGCAAACGGAGCTGAGACATCTGATTTGGGCCTCAACCTACATGATGAGAAAATTAAAATTAAACTTTTTAGGTGAACGCTCTACCATAATCTTATCACCACATATTATTATATATTATTTTTTCAGAATTTATTATGCACTTGCTGGTTACATTTTATCTTTCAAGAATAAAATTTGGAAGGTATCTACTTTTCCCTGAGATTAATTTAGAATTTGATTTGGCCACTTATAATTAGTCTTCATCATCATGTATATTACATGACAGATGTTTTTAGATTATGAGATTATGTGTTCATGTTCTTCACCAGATTGTAAGCCAATGAAAAAAAGCACTTGATATTCTGTGCAGAGTGTCCAGCATGGCGTTTTGCAGGTTATTATAGCCTCAGTAAATATTTAATGAATTGGATCTTTTTAATTGTTCCCATCCTTTTTTTTTTTTTTTGCACTTTTTTGTGTATTTAAATTGAGCACATATGTGGAGTACGATGGTAAAATAGGCAAGAGATTTTTACAACTGACGAAGGGATGGAATTTCAAACTTAGTTAATCAACATTTATTTAACAGAGGCTATGCTAGGTTCTGAAGTTTTAGAGACAAATGAGACAATCCATGCCCTTTAGGATTCCAGGAGACGAAAGGGACCTAAAAATAGGTAGAGATCAATATCAACTGCTAAACATCGAAGAGAGAACTTGCCATGTCCAAGCGACACCAGACAAACTAAAAAGCATGTGCGAGGGATAATTTACTTCGAACTGGAAGTCACCACTGAGAAGATAACGGTGTGGAAAGGCATCTTTGGGTCCTGAAAACTGACTCGCTGGTGAGAGCTCTGGTTAATTTGTGTCATGTTTCTCAATGGGATCCTCGGAACAGAATAATGCTATTCCAGTTCGATTGGCAAAAGCCTATTCTTCTCTAAGCATGTGTGGAGGGACTAAAATCGAGATCGAAATAACAAGTATGGCTGCTTAAAAGTACACCCAGAGTGATGAGAGCAGCATTCTTAGACTCGGCTGCCCGTTGGAATCACATGGAGAACATAAAAAATTTTTCCTGTCTGTATTTCAGGCCATTCAAAGCAGAGTCTCAGGGAATTGGACCTAGTTTAGATGAAGTACCTTGATTGCAAAGTAGGACCAAGTTTGAGAACAGATGGGTTAGTGCTATTCTTCTTGGGCTGTGCCGGGCTACCAGTTGCCTGTAGTCTTGCTGGAATGCTGAGTTGTGATTCCGATTCTGAGTCTGAGAAGGGGCCTGAGATTCTACATTTCTAACAGGCTTCCAGTTGATGCCTGTTCTGCTTTTGAGTGGGAAGGAAATCACTTAGGAATTAGAAAACTTCCAAGGTGCTAGTTTTCCCATCTCTGCCCAAACACTTGAAGACAAGGTGGTTGGATTATCCTATAGCTGTTATATAATAGCTTTCTCTCTCTCTTTTTTTTTTACCCCCTCTCCTTTCCTAAGGAACTGATCTACATAACATAGGATTTGGGGGATTTGTTATTGGGAGCTGAGAGGGTCTGGCCATGACCTATTAATAACATTAACATCTAAGATATGTTTGGGGGGACCTGGGGGGACTTGGAGGTCAAACTCCCTTCATTTAGACATGAGTGCTTTAAATATTGTGAGTTTTTGAGGTTACAGTCTTTGTGAAAAGGCCTCACTAAGGTAGCTTTGATTTGGAACCTCTCCTGATTTTCATCTCCTACAACTTCCATATATAATTTGGGATTTAGAACTATAAAGGGGCAACCATCAAGGTCTCTGTGGTGTGAGACTGCAGAAGTTCAAATCCTGCCTCAACTGCATTCTAACGAAAATACCCAGCCTCACATTTTCTTTACAATGGAGATAAAAGTAAGACCTGTTACCTGTTGCTGTGAGGATTGAACAAGGTGGCACTTCTAGGCACTGAGAGCAGAGCATGGCTCTCACCAGAGCTGGATGTCATGTAGTCATTGCCAGTCTCACTTTCATCAAGAGACAGTATTTAAAAGAAACCATCTCAGCCTTTCATAAAATAAGCAGTCATTTTGAGAATTAAAAGATATGACCATTCTTTTTAATAAAGGTTGTAAATTCACTTGCTGCCATTTATCCCTCATGACTAATATTTGCAGCTCATAATTTGGGAAGGTTTATTCATATATTAAACACATATACCTTAAGCATCTACTACATGGCACTCATTGTTCTAGTTGCTGGTGTTAAAGCAGGGAACAAAATAGACCGAAAGTCCAGCTGCCATGAAGCCACCCTCTAGAAGAAATAAAAGAAGAAATGACCACCCTCTCTAGAAGAGGTGGCTAACGATGGGGGTGGGGGGGGGAGTAGAATATGTTGTATGTTGTGTGATGATAGTTACTATGGAAAAAACTTAAAATAGGGGAGGATGGTGAGACGTGCCCGAGGAGGGTGAAGTGGGTTAGCAGCACTGAGCACGGTGGTCAGGGACGGCTGGAGAAGATGGCCTTGTACCTACAGGAGGAGAGCAGGGGAGCCTTGCAGAGGTTGGAGGAAAGCGCATTCCAGGAAGAGAGATGAATGAATGCAAAGATTTGGAGGTGGAAAGGCTTGAAAGGCTATTATGTTAAAGAACGCTATTATGTAAACCAGGAAGTAACATGGCCACCCTTGAGAATGAGGGGGAACATATACAGTAGCAGATGGGTTAAAGCAGAAGTCCTCAGACTGGCACATATGCCAGTCTGTAATGGACGGTTAGGAAAAATACAGACTGCTGGGCCCCATGCCTAGAGTTCCTGATTCACGAGATCTGGGGAGTGAAAGGGTCAGGCCAGGTACCCAACCCCCAGACTGCTAATGACCCCATCAGGCAAGTTTCCAACCCTCTGGACTGCCTATGACTCAGTCCTCCTGACTCATTTGATAGCCTGAGGCCTAATTGAAACTCCCTTCCCAACTAGCACAATAGGCACCTGGCACCAGCCACAATAGCCTGAGACCAGGATGACCCCCCAGTACCTGGGAATAGCCCATGCTTTACCTAACCCACTGTCCTGACTCATATCCTGGAACCCTGAGGCACACGCCTGGAAGAACAAGAGACTAACCCCTCCCTTATTCCCTCACAAACCCCACACTTTTTCTTTTAGAAGCCCACTCCTGCCTTCCCCAGTGCTGAAGTCAAGCAGGACTCAGCCCGCCTCTCAGAGCAGCATCAAATAAAGGCACTCAGATCAGATCACCCTATTCCTTCTGCCTCTATTCCTTGCGGGTTTCTAACAGCCTGAGGTGGCTTTTCTAAGGAGTTCCTAGATGATGGGGTGGGGGGTACTCGGTGGGGGCGGGGACCCTGCAGTAAGTGGAATGTCACAGAGAGAACTAGCAGCTTCCACTGGGAATTAGGGACAGACAGATCATACTAGGCTTTATAAGACCTTTTAGGGGTTTTGGGTTTTAATCTACATGAAAAACACAGTGACTAGAAAGTTTTCATCAAAGCAGTAGCTTAATGGGATGCACTGGTTATGCGTAATCCTTCTGACAAAAACACGAGGGGTTAGGTGGCATGGCCTCCTTGAGATTCATGTGGGATGGTGTTGCTTCCATGTATATGGACGTTTTCAAGCTTTTCGACGCCTTTGGTAAGACATGTTTCACCTTATCATGAATACTCTGTGTTCTTCTGTTGTAGCTTATTCACTTGTCTAGTCCGAAGAGCTAATACTAACATCAAATATAACAGTAAAGTAGTTCAGTCTGATTTAAACCCAGAGTCCACCCAGTACAAGTGCAAGTAGGTTATTCAACAACAGGTAATTTGTTTAAATTTTTTTTTTCATACATTTATGTTGGCATCCCAAAGAAAGGGTCTGGCATTGGGTTGGTCCCTTTTTGAATATTTGCTTGGGTTATGCAGGTAAATGATACTACAATTGCCATCACTTTGTGGGACTCTTATGCCATCTTTGGTACAATACCATATTCGGAAGGATAGCCTTCCTTAAGAACAGAAAAAAGTGTCAAAATTGTCCGATCAAAGTGTTCTTTGGCTTCATGTTGTAATATTTTAAAGTGGTAGGCTCCGTACATTTCTCCGAGGTCTTATTTTGCATGGTCTTGTTGAAGGCAAGGTTTATAAAATCACATCTATAAAGGACACCCTTCATGAATAATATGATTCCAGCCAGCGGATCAAAGTAGCCACTGTAGTTGATAAATCTCTCCAGGCTATTGCACTCCAGTTTTTCCTGTTTATTTTTTTCTATTAATGTTTTCCAGGTAAAAATCATGGGCCTAATTTGTTAGTTTTTTTCATCTTCATTTTGAATTTCTCGCTTGTCTAAGCAGAACCTATTTTCCACCACATGTGCACACTCACCTGATGCTCATAACAAACTTTGGAAGCAGGTGTGATTATCATTCTCATTTTGCGGTTGAGGGGACAGAGTCTCAGAGAGGTGGAGCCTTGTGTCTTTGGCCACATGGTTAAAGATGAGACGCCAGGATTCACTCAAGCTTCACTCTTCTGTGCATTCTGTCTCCCAGCAAGAGCCCACCGAGAGGGAGTTTCCATGATTATGATTGCTATATACTGCCCTATATCCCAAATGCTCACATGTGATTAATATTAATAGAGCTTCTCTGACTAAGCCTTTCTGCAATGAGAGTGTGAATCCTATACAACAGCTATGAACCTGAGCAGGAAGGCAGGGCGGATAGTGGGGAAAGAAAAAAACCTGAAAAGTTGAGTTTCAGTAAAGTCGGAAACCTTTCACATTATGAAATGTGTGTAATTATGAATGATTCTAATTCTTAGCATTTGCTTTTTAGTATACCTAGTCTGACATGTCCAGCTGAATTTCTACATTTTTAAATGGCTCTCCTAAAAACCAGTAGTCTTAGGGTATCAAAACAGATACTTCAACAGTTTTGGTTTAAGTAAAAATGCAATGTGCTTTGATAAGTGGGCCTTATTTTAGGCAACTAAAACAGAATTGCGAGCAGATATCTTAGAGATCGGGTTCTGCAATGTCAAGCTAAACTTTTTCTTTAGAGAAGTTTGGGAATATGATTGACATGGGGTTACAGGAAAGACAAAGTCTAAAGAATTTCATGGTTGGATTCATTCTCTACTGTGTGAGTCATGTGTTTTTTTCACTTTTACCCAGTTAAATGCTGTATTTTCCAAAGCAGTGGCTTTCTTTTGCACTGTTAACTCTACAGAAAATCTCAATGTATTCATTTATTTATTCATTCAACAATTATTTATTCCTATGGATAATTGTACCACTTCAATCCCCCCTAACTTGACCTCTCAAAAGCAGTCGGCACTTACAGCCTTTCTCTTTTAACCCTTTCTCTTACCTTCTATGTTCCATTTGTCTCCTGGCTTTTACTCCACCTGTCTGAGCACTGCTTTCTCTGTCTTCTTTACTTAATCATCTTGCACTACCATGCCACTCACTGTTGAAGTTCCTCAAGGCTCAGTCTGAAAATTTCTACATTTCTCATGTAATTTATATTTTCCCTATGCAGTTTGACTCCTGTCCATGGACAGATAACTTATGAGTATATATATTTTAGCCTTGACTTCTCTTTGTGCTATAGACTTATAACTTGAGTGATCTATTCATAATCCATTCAGATGGTTCAGTGGGACTTCATGTTTAATTTTTTTTTGAAGAGTAACTCATAATTTTCTTTCCATACACTTGGAACTCAGAAGTGTCTTCAAAGACTACGACACTACCATCCACACATGTGTGCAAGCCTGAGACTGCGGATTGTGAAAACTCCCTCCTTTGCTCACTGCCCCCCGGCCAAACTAAATCCATCAGCAGATCCCAGTGATGTAACCCACCAAACATCCCGTGCTGCCCATATTTTCCATTTCTCCCATCACTGCCATCTGATCATATCGACATTTCTGATTAAATACCTTACACTATTTATTTCTTAGAATAAAGATACACATATCATAGTTTTTAAGAATGTGCTTTGTTTACCTCTGCTTTTACTTTCAAGTTATACATTCCTTTAAATTTTAAGTAAATATTAAAGCATAGCATACTACAGAAAAGTAGGCAAATTTTAGGTAAAACCAACTCTCAGAATCAAGAAACAAAAATTTCCCTGCACCCAGAAGTGTCCTGTCTCCCTCCTTTGGTCACTACCTCACAAGGGTGACCACTTTCTTGACCTCTCCCACCACACATTAGTTTTGCCTATTTGCCATCTCTATATAAATGGACATGTGCAACACGTTTCTGGCTTATTTTGTTCAGAATTAAGTTGTCCCCATGACACTGAAATAATTCTTTTGTCATACATAAGCTGACTACTAGGTATAGGTTATTTCTGTACTAACCCTTTCGTCCCATTGATCTACTTATTTTTGCACCATAACGAAGCACACGTTGTCATGTATACTAGCACACAGTTGTCTTATAGTAGTCATTGTAGGAATCCACTGCACTCAGAACTCTGTCTACCTACTGTTGGTGACAAGTGGGTTGTTTGCAGTGTTGACGATGACAGATAATTCTGCTATGAGCGTTCCCGTACGTGTGTTCTGGTGACTGTACCTATGCCATACTGTGGGGTGTCAGTGTAGATATGGGGCATGTATACCATCTGCTTTAGTAGATATTTCTGATATTTTCCAAAATTCCTTATGAATTTACACCCCCCCAGCAGCCTTGTTGAAGAGGCTCAGTATTTCACTGTCGCAGCTCTCAGTATTTTCTCATTTGTTTGTTTTTTGAACAGTGGATGTAGAATAATATCAAATCAGGTTTTAATTTATATTTCCTTTGTGATTAATGAAGTGAAGTGCTTTTCATTTGTTTATTGGTCTTTGGAATATCCTCTCTGAGTAATTCCAGTCTAAGCTTTTTGCTCATTTATTTCTATTGTATTGTAGACAATTTCACACGGATTGGAGGGTTGTCGCCTTCGTTTTCATGCATCCTGACTGGAAGTCCTCTGTTGATGATACATATTACAAATATATTTTCCCAATCTTCCTCATGCTCTTAGTTGTATTTTGATGAATAACAGTTACTTTAATAGTTTATTTTTATTGTATGTTTCCATGACCACTCACCCCCCTTATGTCCCACCCACCTACGCCACACCCCTCCTGCCAGCACCGCGCTGTTGTGTTCTTATTTATCACAGTTTGTATGGTTAGTCTTTTCTGTGTCCTACTTGTTTCTACTCACCCCATTAAAGTAATATTCCATTTTTTTTCTAAAATTTCTGTTATTTTACCTGTTTTGAATCACTGGGTAAACAGTGATACAGTTTATTGAGATAAAGTCATTTGGAGGTGAGGGAGAAGGAGACATATTTGGGAGGAGAACTCAAGAGTCATGTTTAGACTTGATAAGTTTGAGAGATCTGTGGGACATCCATGGGAAGATGATATTAGGCATTTAAACATTTGAATATGAAGAAAGGACGGGTCTAATTATAAATTTGGGAGACAGCTAAGTAACATTTATATTAAATTGATGACAATTAATAGATGCATTTATGGAGAGAGTAGAGAGCAGCAGGAGATCCTAGAGCCAATTGTAACATCAGAGTCAGGGTTAGGTTATAGGAGTTCAGTTCAACCGCTTTTCAAGAATCTATACATCATTGTAATGCACAGGGCTGGTGGTTCACTTAAGTTCTCTTTCTCTTCATTTGCGCTATATTGGACTTCAACTTTGCAAATTCGTGTGGGATATGTTTAATTTGTATCATCTCGTCTAAAAGTATAAATGTCACTAATACTTCTGCACATTACATCAGAAGGAGAATTCCACCAGTAACAAACAATTGCATTCTAGTTCTTTTGGGTATTGATGATAACCATCTTTAAAAGAAATATATATGTACAGAGATTTTTCTCTCTAAGCAATATGAATAATTTAGGGTCAGGAGGACAATAATGGGAGAGTAGAATAGAGGAAGACTTGGGAGTAAATGATATAGTTTGATTCATTCTCAGCAGGTGAAGAACATGAGAGGAATGAGAAACCCAGTCAGTTCCTGGCACCTGTTTCTATATCAAACAAATGAGGCATTTTCCTGATGTGGGGTTCCCGATAACTTTCCTTTCTTCCTCTCTTACACCTCTGATCTTCTCCCATTCAATAAGAAAGGGATCTTTACTTTGTAGACACCATTTTCTAGTTACCTACCCAAATAAAAGATTTGGAAAAGATAATGCCATCATGCAGTTCAAAATTTGAACTTATAAAATCAGACAGTTTATGGAGCTTTAGATGAACCCAGCTAATGTTCACCTCTATCTGTATCTTGCTTGAGCAGACTACCTGATTATTTATCCCTACTTAGCTTACTCAAAATGAAAATAATCTCGGTTAATTTTGGATAAAACAATAAACCCTTTCTTTTTACTATGGCCATCATCACACGGTTCTGTACTTCCTGTTAGAACAACAGCATTTCTCTGCGTTGAAGTGCAGGGATCTTGAAGTGGGTGCATGTCCATCTCCTAGATTATGTGGGTAGTGTACATGGACCAAGAGCCCTGAGTGCAAGCAGGCATTCTTTGCTTTGCTTTTGCTTTCAGAACTGGCTCCGTTTCCTGTCAGCTTACCCTGCTGTGATGATAGTATCATGAGTTCGTACTGAAGTGCTGAAGGCACCTCTGAGGGAGAAACACTGAATGTTAGCACGTTCCATCATTTTCTGCTCTGTGCCCCAGAGCAGCTCCTAAGAATTTAGTTTTCTGTGGAAATGCTTCAAGTGAAATTTTCTTCGTGAGTCCACCCATTACAATAAATCACAGAAGTCAGAGAGGTTCAGTGTGATACAAAGCACCTAGTAATGTAGGATAATTATAAATTTAACAGAACTGTGGGAGGAACATAGTTTAAAATTTAAAAAATGAAAGGCCTGTTGTCTGTAATGTTTCCTTTGAAACTACAATTAAGAATTTGTTGGCAAAGTGAAGTAATAGGGGGGCAGATTTGAAACAACACAGAACATTGCTCCAGTGAATTATTTCACATTGTCTGTAGTTCTTTAGCACTTTTACATATGTGTGCATTATTATTTTATAAACAAACAAACAAAAAGAAATAGAAACTTATGTCTATTTTACAGATAAGGAAACCAGAATTGAGAAGTTATGGGTCTTATAAGTGGAAGTTGGATTCCATCTAGGTATCAACGTTTTGTCTAATAGTCTTTCCTCAACATTGTACAGCTGCTTCCAGCATTTTCCAATATTAATGATGATTTATGGCTTTATGATATGACTTCTATTAACTCTAATCAAATATGTGTATCTGTGTCTAGTTACTTGAATTGCTTTATGAAGAAGTTTATGCACTGAGTTGGAAGGTTCATTGGCATTCTGGTAAATTAAATGGACTCTGTTCCAAACTATCAGACCAAATAGTAGAAATAAATACAATTTCCTGAATGTGCAATATTTTTTCTGAAAGGAGTACTGTAAAACAATGTGCCTGGATATCCGCCATCACCTTAAAAAGTATTGTGCTGCTTGGAGAAGTCTGTCTTGGTGGTGTGATATGCTTGTCAAACCAGATAGTTCTCAAAGAAGCATTTAACTCATTCCTGTCCTTTCATTTTATTTCTCTACTGATCATTAACATGCGAGCCAATGCAACTTCATCTTTCCAATTCTTCAACTCTTTCTTTGATTTCTCTTTCTCTGAATCACTCTTTGTTCTGCAATAACATTTTATTCTTTGTTAAAATATGTCTTTCCTCTCATACCCTGGGTCACATCACGATCATTTCTCACTTGGAAAATTCCACCATCTTCCTTTCTGACCTTCCTGTTCCTATATACCCCCTCCCACTCCCAGTAATTTTTCCACGGTTAGTCCAAAGGACCTGAGGGAGGTGCCCACCAATCCAAAATAACCCTAGAGCAGTCTCCACCTCGCTCAGCCATCTCAAGCCGTTCTGTTATTGGTGTTCTTCTAACTTGCCAAATCTGACACTTCCTCTTCCATCTGGCTGAATTGCTCACTTCCATATATCTGCATGACTTGCTCTTTAGATTCCCTGAGGAACCAGTACAAATGCATGTTTTCAGAAGAGGCCTTGCTTGCCGATTCCAACCAAAATGGTGTCTTTTAATTAGCCACTAATCTATTACCTTGTTTATTCCCCCAAAATACTTACCACATTGGGGAAAAATTGTCCTGTTTACATCATAATTTTCTGCTTCTTATATTACGCATTTCATGAGAACAGTGACTGTATATGTCCTTCACGGTCTACACACCAGTGTTTGTCACATAATATACATTTAATAATTATTTGATAAATGCTTATTTGCTAAATGAATAAATGAATGTAATAAATGAGTGAATGAATGAATGAGAAGCAAAGCATTAAAACATTCAAGAGTCAAAGCAGACTCTTTCTTATCACTTGCTTTTTTCATTAAGAATCATTAAATGACTCATCATCTTTCCTATTACAATGCTTCATGTCTCATGGACCCTTCTTTTTAAATTTAATTATATCGGAATTGCAAGCTATGCAGATATTTTGTCAATTTTTCCTTTCTGAGTTGCTTTTTATTAGAGCTGACATGATTAACTTTGAACATTGATTGCCCTTTCAGCTTTCATAGTGAACCAAAGTTTCATTATTCTCCAAATGAAGAAAATTTATTTTTCCCGCACTCTACAAATGGTTACAGGCTTTGTTAATGCTTGTTGTCTCCTTGTCTCTCCTGCGTGCGCATTTATATCTTTATAGAAGCAATGAATCTGGCTTGAATATTTCTGCTTTTAAATAGTAAATTTTATTAACAGCAATTAATATTGTTTTTTTAAAAAAATCTCCATAACCTCTATCCCTGTCTTGAATTTATACCATCAATGTGCTAAATGCACAAGAATATCATCCAAAAATAAAGCAAAATATCTAGTGCTACTACAAAGTCAATATGATATTAGAGAAAACATACAGAGAGAAATGAGGAAAACCGTCATATTCTAAGCACACTATGTCTTAGGTGCACTGCACTCAGAGCATCTAACCCTAGTAATAGCCAACCCACTTAAGAAAAGATTACTGTGGCCCTGGCTGATGTAGCTCAATGGATTGAGCACGGACTGGGAACCAAAGGATCGCCGGTTCAATTCACAGTCAGGGCACATGCCTGGGTTGCGAACCAGGTCCCCAGTGAAGGCCATGTAAGAGGCAACCAGACATTGCTGTTTCTCTCCTTCTCTTTCTCCCTCCCTTCTCCTCTCTCTAAAAATAAATAAAATCTTTAAAAAAGAAAAGAAACGATTGCTGTGCCCTCCAATGGTAGTGTACATTGTATTTCAATGATGTATATGCGTGTGGGTCATAGTCAGTGAAAGCGTTATCCACGGTTTAATCTGAAATCAGTCTGATTTCCTAGTTCCAGGAATGTCTACTTTCTCAGGCTCCCCTTGGAAGTAGAACCCATGTGTAAAGATGAATAGCTACTCATGGTCCTGGGTCAGGTGGTCTGATTGGGATTCCTAGAAAGCAGGAATTATCCTTGCAGCATCCAGTGGCAGAGAAGCTTGGAGAGGAACTGGCCCACCTCTGCCTTCCCAGATGTATTATATAATCTTGTGAAATTTTTGTTGTCCCCTTATTTTTTCTTTGTTTCTCCAAATGTTATAAATTTGATATCACCTCCCTGTCCTATTTGACAGTCTGTTTTCCCAAATCGATACCTTCCAGGGTAGGCACTGTCAAACAGGACACTGGAAAAGTTGCTTATTTGACCCTTTTGCTGTCCCATTCTCTCTGAGATGTCATTGAATCTAAATTAAGATATAATATGGTGCTATCATACTGTGCTTCAATTATTTCACATGTACCTTAGGATGTTGTAATTTCTGCTGATCACTAATGCGTGTCCAATACTGTCATAATGTGTGCTCTGTAGAGAGGCATCCTAAAATTTTCTGAGGTAACACATTATTTCATTAAATTTGAGACCCGAATCTTGCTCTTCAGAGGCAGGCAAGCCAGAGCCGGTGTGAACAAGTCCCAGGAATGGGCCATTACACGGCCATGTCCGTACTGGTCCAAGACGTGCAGCAATTACCAGTCTCTGGGTCTGGCCTACTTAAAGGAAAATGCCCTGTGTGTGCTGTGCGCTGGGCAGTGTGGGCTTTCAAAAACTAGTGCAGAGTATCTGCTTGACGCTTTATGACAAATAGCCCTGTGAGTTAGAAACAAGATACACTTTGTGCAGAGGCGAGGGGTAATTAAAATGTGGCTGAAGGGTCAAATGCCGCTTCAACCATTTCTTACATTAAAATTTTATTTTCAGCTTCATTTTAGAGATACCTTTATACAGAAGCAAAATTGGGTTGGATTCTCAAAGAAGCTTATGTCTTTAACTGAATACCTCTGTTTCACTCCTTGCATGGATCCCTTTCTGTTTTGGGAAGTAAAAAGAAATATTCCCCAGCTGTACCTGGTTTATTTAAACTCTGTCAGTATTAGTTATGAGAAATGCCACCATCTTCTTTCTAGAACTTAATAAGAGAGACAGGTGGTGGCTATTCAGTAATCAAATGTATAGATATTTTTAAATGTCTAACAAAGCCAAGCAGAGGTACTTATCCTGTTTTAATTTCTGTATTTAATTAGTTTTGCAATCTCGTTCTTAAATTAGAGACCTATAGAGTAGTTGGAAAAGAATGCACTCGAGAGATACCTGGAATAAGATTTCTTCCTCAATTAGCAGAGTTACTTGGGATAAGTTCTCCGTCCTTAGAATTGGCAGAAATTATAAGAATTCCTTAATTTGCAAGCTGAAATTTATTGTCCCTCAAGGTTAAATTTATCTCCCAAGGTTAAATATGATTACCTAAATAAAATACATGGAACATTTTTCAACACAGTGACAGCAGCTTTTATTATAAATTAATGTTATGCAAATAAACACTATTATATTACTAGCAATAATTTAATTTCTCAAATATGTTGTAAAATGGAAAACATTTCCCTATCTCCTTTCCTCAGCAAAAGATTTCTTCACAGGTAACTGTGAATATATTTTAAGCCAGTTTTCTCTTTAATAATCTCAAGTTCTGAATGAAGAGGGGCTGAGTGAATAAGGTTTTTCTTCATATGTGCCATTGCAAGTAAAAAGAATTTTAAGCACATGTAGAGAGGTACATAAATTTAACATTGCACTCAATTCTGACATTAGATCATTTAAATATCATACATGCTAAACGCCCTTGCTTGGCTGTCCTACTTCATGAAGCCTGATTGGTTCATTACAAATATGATGGGCGATACTTCAGGGAGATAAAAGAACAGCTGTCTCCCAATAACGGCTGGAAACCCTACTGTCTCTGAAAATACTGTTCCACAAAATATGAGTTACTTTATTCCTGGAAGACATCATAGGTAATTATTTATTTATTTTAGCCTAAGAAGTCTTATAGTCACAGGGGTGTCAAACTCATTTTCAACGGGAGCCACATCAGCCTCATGATTGCCTTCAAAGGGCCGAATGTACCTTTAGGACTGTACAAATGTAACTACTCCTTAACTGGGGCAAGGAGCTCGGTGCTGCCACTGGGTAGGAGCAAGGTGCTGGCCTGGATACAACAAGGTGGGGGGCCGGATTCAGTCCCCAGGGCCTAGTATTTGCCACCTGTGGTCTAGTATATATAAATAGTCTGAACAAAATTAAATACGTACAATTAAAAGTAGGAAAAACAAGCCAGTTCATGAAGTCAAATATTCTCCCAAAAGATCAGTCATGCCAGCATGCTCTATGGGATAAAAATGTTTAACATGAAACACACGAATATCATGGCATTTCCAAACCTGAGCTAACAAGATATTCATAGTAAGGTTGGACAACATAATGACCATTCACGTATAGAACGTTATCATTTCCTGACTCTGCATTTAAACTATGTTGAATGTTTTCCTACAGTTTTCATCAATTCTTACAATAAACCAAAGTTCACTGAGAGTTTTCTTCTGGCAACTGTATATCAGAAACAGCTGTTCTTTTATAACTAAAGAAAAATATACTTGGTATTGCAAAGTGTCTCCTCTATTCCTGACATAGGGGGAAGGTAAAGAAGACCTAGTTAATTAACATGCTTATGCTTACATGTAAATTACATTCTACAACACAGTTTTATTCACTATAGGACTTAGATGTCAACCGAAGTTGAAAAGAATTTTGTTTTTAGAACATAAAATCGCAATATCTGAACCTACAGTAAATTAAAAGGTGTTATGAATGCCATAAAAAAATTGAAAGCATATCTATCTCATGGTTGATAGGCACTCAGCAGACTATGGGAGTAAGTATATGGATGTTTTAGTGCCAGGGTTTTGGTATGTCCACTGAGAACAGATGGAGTAGGGGTTTTTAAAAACCCTAGTCTTATATTAAAAATTAAATTGGTTGGGTAAACTTTCAAATTGTGACTTCTTTCCCTGTGTTTCAACAATTTAGTTTTCAAAAATTAACTTTCTGGATTTTTTAGGTGTTTGTATTTTTTTTATTATTTTATTGTTTGGGGGTCCAAATTCTGAGAAAGGGAGGGATGGATGGAGGTGGGAGGAGAGAGAGAAGAGAATATACAGAATACAAGCAAGGATGCTGACGATTATGAGCAGACACTGTATGGGAAAAGAGAAGTCACAGTCAATAAGGAAAGAAGAACTGAACTAAATTTACTGAGTGCTAATAACTTCTGTAATAATAGCAATTACCACCTATTAAATGTTGGCTATATGCCAGTTACTCTATGCAGTACTTTCAGTGCCTTTTGTCAAGTAATTCTCATAAACATACTATAAAGTGATATTATGTTTTTATGCATTTTACAAATAAAAAAATTGATGCTTCAATATAGCAAATAACTTGCTCAAGGCCATAGAGGTAATAACTAGAAGAGCTGGGAATTGAGCCAAGATTGATTTGTTTCCCAAGTATATCTCAAACCACAGGGCTGTACTGAACTGGACTAAGTCCCTTGCGTGCATCATCTCATTGGCTTATGGCAACACATTGGACCTATACCATGACGGTCATTACTTTGTTCTGAGATACAGATACTGAGGTTCAGGGAGGCTCATGTACTTATGTGAGCCCACCCAGCAGAGCAAGGGTTTGAGCCCAAGCCTGTGCCACTCTTTGCACTGAGGAGCACTTCTATTTGGAGTAGGTAAATTGATAAGGATGTTGAGGGCTTAAGCTTAAACAGAACCAAATAAAGGGAAATTAAGGCCTCACTGTTGGCCTCCTTGGAGATCCCAAGGTGATTTGGAGCAGGGGTGTTGGCTGAAATAATGGACATTTTAAAGGGACTCAAGTTTGGCCCCTTGTCTTGCCTGGCTTTTAAGATATTCTTTACTTCATTTGATTGGTTTCGATCACCCTTTCCTGTGAGTTGTTTGGATCCAGAATTACTTTTATTTGAGTAAGAAAAAGAAAATAGAAGCCAGAAAACTGATTAGAATAGAAATGAAAGCAATCCTGCCAGTGCCTGTCTGTCGTGAATCTAGTGCTCCTAAGACATATGAGATGGGGAAGACGCTCACCTCTCACCTGGAGGGGTGACAGAAGGTCACCTTGGGGACACTCTCTTTAATCTACTCCCCACCTTGCAGCCGGAGGGATCTTTGCCAAATCAAAACTGATCCTGTCGCCTCCTACTTTTGAACCCTTCTGGTAGCTTCCCATTGTTCTAAAATGAAGACAAAGCCAGGCTTCTGTCTACCTTCCCAGCCTGCTGTGTATCATGCCGTCCCACACCTTTTCACCTACAACTTCACTGTCCTTTCTTTTAGCGTGTGGCACTTGTATCTTGTGTCTGTGCTACATTCTCTGGCTGGAATAAGCATTCTATGCCTTACTCATGTAGCTGATTGTTATCCACACTTCCCATCAGCTCTACCAGCTTTATTTTCCTCAGAAGCCTCCTTAATTAGTATAAATTACCATCCAAGAACAATAGTGCTTTTTCTTTGGGACACTTGTTGTAGTGGAATGCTGCTTCATTGGTGTTTGTATTGCCCTGTGAGCCACAGGCTTGTTAAAGGCAGCAAGCTCACCCGAGGTTCCTCCCGGTGGCGGCGATGTGGCAGCTGACCTCCAACCCGATTCTCAAAGAACACTGCCTCCAGGAACCCTGCCTACAGGATTCATGCTCTGGGCTGGTCTCCTCCCTTTGTTGAATGTGAGCTGGCCCTGTGATTCACTTTATGATTAGAGAGGTACGAAATGCCATTGTTCCAGTGCTGGGACTAATCTTTAAAGGGGCATAGTGATTTTCAATGTTGTGTTTTTGAGGAAGACACATTTCACATAAAAGTCAGAAACCCTCTTAGAGAGACCCTGTGAAGAGTTCACAGACCATGAGGAGAGAAGAGGCCCTGAAGACCAGAAGAAGAAGGAGAGGAGCCCAGCTCTCCCAATGCCTCGGTGAAGCCTCCAGTGGCTTTGGCCTCACCCACCATCTGGTTGCATCTAGATAAAATGCTCCGAGTGGGATTAGAGAAAGAACTTCCCATTTATGCCCAAGCAACCTATGGACCTATGGGATACAATGAAATGGTTATTATTTTAAGCTGCTAAGTGTTGTTCCTTGTTACACCAATAGATAACTTAGAAACACATGATACAAAATTGTAGAATTTGTGGGTTAATCTAGTTTTCTCATGATTGAATTGTTGGTACTCAGGATGTAGGGAAATGTATCAGGATTAGATCTATAAGGATTTTCTTCTCTTCTGGACCCTACATGCTCATTAATTGCAAAAGTCTGCTTACGTGGTAGATATGAAAACAACATAACAAAAACAAACATGGAAAACATATGTAACTTAAATTAACTCTTGCCTCAGTAGGCTGTACATAATAAAAGAATCAATTTAATATGTATTATCAAATTTTATTTGTTTTAATGACAAAATTGCTGATGGCAGGGTCTCACCCCTTCAAAATATACCCCCTCTCCTTGATGTTTTTTGGAGTCTCCAGAGGGTTTTTCATATGAGCCCACAAGGAAGTCCCCTGGACTTCTCTCCCATCATGCTTTTTGTAGTATCTATTGTTTTCCAAGGGAGCAAGTCTCTGTTCAGGCTCAGTGGAGTCTCTGATCACATATGGGAACTCTAAGCATAAGGGACCTTTTATTTAAAAAAAAAAAAAAAAAGAAAGAAAGAAAGAAACCCATCTGTTTATTATTTTTTGTTTTTTTGTTTGTTTGTTTCTATTATATTTGGCTGAGGGTGAGGTACTTAGCTCATTGAACCTCAATTTACTTATCTCTGAAATCATATATTCAATATACAGGATTTTTATTAGATTTACATAGATTTTTTTTGTGAATTCTATATTATATATTAAAATTGAGTTAAATGATCTTTATTACAGAGATTTTATTGCAATTGCATGTGTTTGAAAGTCAACTAGATCTATTTTAGTGGCGTTGTTAACTTAAATACATTATTTTACCCATCTAACTTTATTGTGTATTTTTAAAACAAAATTGTTAGCTAAACTGAATCATACTATACATACATTGCTTAACCTTTTAATTTAATAATGTTTTGTGTACATTTTCTAATTTCCTACAAAATTATTTTTAATGACTACATGGAACACCATAATTATTTAGCCAGTCTCCTGTTCTTAGCTATTATATTATTCTAATTTGTTGCTGTTTTATAATTTTCCTTGGATGGCATACTCGTATTGTACATTATTTCCTCAAGATATGTTCTTAGAAAGAGGAATTACTGGTTCCACAGTTCTGCTTATTTTAAAACATGTTAACATGTATTTCCAAGTTGCTTTCCAAAGAGAAACCAATTCTACTCCTCCACAACCCTGTATTTATCAAGGTTTTTTGTTTTTTTTTTTTTTTAATTTTTGTCTGTTAGAGAAACCAAAAACAGTTTTCTCATTTTAAGTGAATAACTACAATTTTTAAAACTCCTGATTATTACTTATGGAAATGTTTCTCTGCCTTAAGCCAACACTTGAACAAAAATAATTGCCTTGAACATACACCTTTTGACAACATTTTCACATTTATCATTTCACATAATATCCCCAGTAGCCCTGGAAGGTAAATAGTGGGGCCAATAATCGTTAAAGTATGTCATGAAGAATAACAATTAGTTCTATGAGTATTCACACGCAGACCTCTCACTTTCAAATTAGGGTGGATTCCTTCAGTATGGCCTGCCATTCTGAGTTGATTAAAAAAAAAAAAAAGGAATTTGTTCCCTAGGACCAATCCTTTCTGGATAAAAATGACAAAGTATTATTTCATTCTGACATTGCGTGCAGATAAGCTTGCTGCTGACTAGGCATTTTATTTCTTCTCAGGCTAAGGTTTTTTTGATAGACTTCCATAAATTCAATTATAAAGCATCCCACAGTACTCTATTATTAATGTTGTGTTTAGTTAAATCTAGACATTGTTTTTGCCAATCCTTCTGTCTACCTCTGTATCTTTGTGTTTTATGTGATTTTTATTATAACAGTGGCACGTTATAATAAATATCAAAAATTAATTAAACTACAGAAAATGCAAAAAATAAGTCACCCATTCCCCTTCTTTTTGCTTTGTATCCGTCATCACACGAAGCCACCAGAGCAGTATGGTGTTAATCCTTTTGTTTTTCCTAAGCATAGTTTAAGCACAATTGGGCTCACTCTGTACCTATTATTCTGTTAGATGCTTTTTTCATTAGTTATTGTGCAGTATCCCATGGTGCTTCAGAGTATTTCATTGGAGGGATATAAGAATTTAAATCTGGCCCATTATTGATAAACATTTATATTGTTTCAGTATCGTTATTCCCAATATTAAAACATCTTTATACATCTGTATAATTTTAGATTAACTTTCTAAAAGTGAATTGTTAGATAGTCTAAGCTGAAAAAATTGAGTCAGAGTTTACCTGTATCTACAATTTTAACAGGCATTACCATATTCCTTTTCAAAGGTACATTTCCAAGATATGTGCCAATAGCATGGTAGACTTTCTGTGCCCGCACGCTCACCATCACTGACGGTTTTTATTTTTTGCTCATCTCAATGGTAAAAATAAATAACTAAAACTTCACTGTTTCAATTTGTTTTAAATTAATATGAGGTTGGTCATCTCTTTATATATTTAGAGTTATTTGGATTTTATTTTTAGAAAACTGCTGCTTTGTACCAATTGCCTGCATTTCTGTTCAGTTTATTGGCTTTTCTTCCTGGTTTGTAAGCTTTCTTTGTATATGTCTAAAATAGGTGTTTAGTCTGATCATGTGTTATGTGTTTCCCGCTTTTATCTTCCTTTTTTGCTATTTACATAATTTTGCTATTGAAAAATGTTATCTTTTCATGTTAAAGGCTTTTGATCCTTTGGCCATGCCTTAAAGGCAATCTTTATTCCAATACTTTAAATATTGTTTTAGTCACACTCTATTGCAATAACTTTTTTAATTTCCATTATTCAGTTTTGAGTCTTGATTTAACTAGATTTTATTGTCAACTCTAAGAATATATGTTTAGGTGCATCCATTCCATATGTTTCACATATGTGTGTGTTTGTATGTGTATTTTTATACTTCTTCAATTATTATAGAAGCTGGTCATTCCACTATTATTCATTAAATAATCCTAAATAATGTATTAAAATTTTATGGGTTTGAGATGACATCTTTATCTAATAAATTTAAATTAATTTAAAAGTGTCTTGTAGTTTTTAAATGTTTGTTTAGCTATCAGTTTATTCCTGTGGAATATTCTTCTATTTTAATTACTATAAGTCTGAGAGAGACACTTTATCTGGTAGAGCTAATTTCATTCAATTTCTTATTTTTTTCATGGCTATCCTTATGTTATTCTTTCATGTAAATATTGGAATTGTTTTTTTTTTTCCAAGTGAGAACACAAACATGGCAGTTTGATGAAAACTTTCACAGCGGAGCATTGGTGCAGCGAGGGAGGAGACAGCAGGTGCTATTTCCTTTGGCCCTGTTCCCATTGGCTGTGGAAACTGATAAATAGTTTAAATTTTAGCAACTTGCTTTATCTAATTGTTTACAGTTTTATTCATTAGTAGCTCTTTCACTCATCAGAGGGAATTTTCATGTAATGAAATGGACTAATTCAGTTTACTGAAACTGTGTGAAGGGAGTAAAAAGAAATTTTCATTCGGTAGTTTAAGATTTTTGCTCAGATGAAAAGGCATGCAGCTGCTTATGCTCTGCTGCCTCTTGAATTCTCAAAGAAACTAGGAAGGCAAAGAAACAACTTACACAGACAGACTGGGGAGTCAGAGCATGCGATGCCTTCCTCTTCATCTCATCATTACACGTTGAATTAACTTGAATTAACTGGTACTAGGGAGCCCACTTCAAAAAAATTAGAGACACTAAATGCAAGTAAAAATGAAGAACATAGTGAATGCACGACTGTCTTCCCAAACATAGAACATTTCTAACTTGTGTATAGTTTAAGCTCTAAAAGTTTGTTCTAACTCTGTGGTTTAACCCTTGACTGTGTTTGTTCACTGTATAACAGTATGTTAAAAATGAGGTTTCCTGGAAAAGTCCAAGATAGATTAGATGCAATACTTCAATGACGCTTTTCCATGAAATTAGGGAAAAATGTCAAGTCTTTTGGAATTCTAGTCAGATAAACTATGTAGGAAAAGGGGTCAGAATGTGATGGAGATGAGAGTTTGGAAATGAGCTTACGTTGAAGGGAGCCATTTGAGGCTTTGAGTTCCACTTCTTCTTCGCAAGGACAGCAAAGATTTACTCTTTCCCACTCCACACCTAGTAAGGTGGGTTTCAAGAGGATCCTCCAGACAATAGGGCAACCTGCATCCTGCATTTGGGGGCCTGATACCTGGCTTTAACTGGGAAAGGGACAGTCAGCTCTTGGAAGGGTTTGACTCCTACCCTGGAAATCTTGAGGACAAAAGAAAGGCTATTTATTTCTAGGTGAGACCAAGAGAATGCCCCCTATTAAGGTAGGTGTTCATTCCCAGAGTTCATGGCACACAGGGAGGCAGGAGGGCTTATAGGAGCCCCAGTCAGAGGTTTTCTAAGACCTATTCCTTTAGGACTGTCTGATTCAGGAGACCTGAGCAGAAAGAGGCCTATTGCTCTAGGGTAAGAGGTGGAAGAAAATGCAAGGCAGGAGGATAGTGTTGCATCTGTTCAGGTACCTGCAGAATGTAGGAAGTCAACAGTTAAACCTGAGCAGCCAGTGCAAAGCTCTACATCAGAGAAAAATGAAAGCCAAGCCCACCCAGAGTCCCCAGCTAGACTCACCTGCCTCAGGAAGAAAACCACCACCCACCACCAGCTGAATAAAAACTGACCCACCTTACCTGCTTTCCTTCTCTCTGCCCCGTTCTCCCAGTTCCCGCATTTGACCAATTAAATCGGTAGTTAGAAAGTGGAAGGAGTAAGAATACACAGGGGGAAAAATATACTTTCCTTCTTCCACTGAGAGACTCCAGCCCAAACTTGATCCAGACCGTGGAAAGAAAAAAAAAAAAAAAGATGAAATTTTCTTTTATGCAAACTCAAATGTGAAATTTTAATTAATATTTTGGACTAAACATGCCAACGCTGTGTTGCTGAAAGTGATCCCAGGGCTGCTATTATCTAAAAAAGGAGACAGACAAGTCGTGAACTTTGTCATGGTTTTTCCCAGAGAAAGGGGGCATTTATGTCCTCTAAATAAAACTTAAAATGAGAGGAAAAAATGTTTTGGTAACAATACATTTTTCTCAGTCAGTTGTCAGTTCAGCAATTAAGCAGCATATAAAAAAAGAGTATGAAGTTTTAATTTAATATTAATTTTAGGCCAAAATAGTTGTATCAACCTCTAATGTAGCTGAAATATGGGGGAGTCCTGACCGTATATCTCCCTTCTTCAAGCTCATTTCTGCCTAATCCCAAACCTTGAATCTTGAACCTTTCTTCTACTCAACTGGGTCTCATGTACAGATGCAAAATCATTAGACTAAGATCTGAGCCCCGTAGTTTTGCATTCTGACCACTTGGAAAACAGACCCTTGACACACCTCGCTCATCCGAGCCTGCTCGTGGACTGAAGGCAGATCATTGTGGCCATTTCTCCATCAATAGTCTTCTCAATGGCAGCCACCTGACCCCCCATCATATATTTCAGCCCCCATGACTCTCTCTCAGAAGGGTTTATATACAGAATATTTCTACTTCTTCAAACTCACAAAGGTTATATTTATACCATCCATCCATTCATTCATTTACCCTTTTCTTAATTACTCACTTAATATTTATAGGGTATTTTATAACATGCCAGATGGCAAAAGTTCAAACAAGCCCCCTACAATTTATTCTAAGATGCTAAATGGGAAGTTTTAAGTCTTGCAATTGTGGCAAAAAGTAATAGAAAAGCATTTGTCGCCCATCTTCATCATTTAAATAGACAGATAAATGAGGAAGAAGATATTAAGGCTACTTTCTTTGGAGAGGCCAGGGTTTACTGCCAAACAATTTCTAAAAAGTGAGTTGACAGGTGGTGATCTGGAGAGTATACCAAAGCACAGAATGTTTAAAAACAATATATCCTCTGCAATAAATGGAATGTTTGTGTCCCCCAAAATTCATATGTTGAAATTCTACCCCTCAACATGACATTAATAAGAGGTGAGACCTTTGAGAGGTAATTGGGTCTAGAGTGTGGAGCCCTCATCAATGGGATCAGGGTGCTTACGAGAGAGTCCTCAGGGAGTAGGTCAGTCTCCTTCCGCCACGTGGGGATACAGTGAGAAGATGGCCATGCGTGAGCCAGGCAGTGAGCTCCCACCAGACAGTGGCTCTGACAGTGCCTTGAACTTGGACTTCCTAGCTTCCAGAGCTATGCATACTAAATGTTTATTGTTTAAACCACCCATTCTGTGGTACTGTGATGTAGCAGCCGGAGCTGACCAGGCTATCCAAACATCACAAAAGAGACCACAGAGGTCCTCAGGAAAGAAAAACCCAGGATCTGGAAATTCACTTTTTCTATGGCATTAAATCCGAATTATAACTAAACCCATGAAATAAGGACTTTTTAACCCCCTTTTTTTCTAATTCTCACTCTCCACTGTGTATAACCCCTTGCGTGGATAGAATTAGAAATGTGAGGGTGTAGTAAAATGATGGCCCATGGAAGAGAGCAGACAAACAACACGCTAATTTGTCCCCTTCAACCTTTCAGGCCAAGTTCTTGCCAAGGATTGTGATGGGAAATAGAGAATTTTTCAATTTAATTTTAAAAGTCAAAGTTTTGAAAATCGATAGTATTGGGCTTTGTGGTACCTGAGAATGTTCCTAGGAAATATAGTAAAATTCCTTTAGGATTTCACAGTTACATTTTAAATTAATTTTTAACATTTTAATTAAATTAATTAACATTAATGTTACAGTTCAGCCTTTTTAGAAAATTAGTTTTACACAATTTTTAGGACTTCAGTGGCTATGAGAGTAGAGAGGCAGTATATAAATTAAAATGCAATTCATTTATTCAACCAGTATTTATTGACTATGTACTATATGTTAGGCATTGTTTCAGTTATCAGGAATATAGCCCAGCACTGTGTTAGATGCTTTAATATAGGTTTAAGAAAAGATGCTTTGGGCCCTGCCTGGTGTAGCTCAGTGGATTGAGTGCTGGCCTGTGAACCAAAAGGTCGCAGGTTCTATTCCCAGTCGGGGTACATGCCCGGGTTACAGGCCAGGTCCCTGGTTTGGGGCACTTGAGAGGGAACCACACGTTGATGTTTCTCTCCTTCTCTTCCCCCTCTCTAAAATAAATAAATAAAATCTTTTAAAAAAGAGAAAAAAATATGCTTTGAAATTGAAGAAGCAGTTAGTTCTGTCATGGGATTTGTGGGAAGGCTTCACTAAGGTGTTGTTTTTATGTACATTGACAGTAGTAGAAGTTTGCCAAGGCAGGAACTACCGGGCAGCAGAAACACTGCATGCAGACAGAGAAAGGGGAAAGGTTGAAACAGCATGGTAGCCAGATGCTCGGAGTCAGCACGGTGTCTTGGGGAAACAAGGGAATTGAGTCAGAAAAGATCTAAGTTTATGTCGAGGTAATATCTTAGTGACTGAGTAACAGCTGACAATTTTGTGAGCCTCTTTGTGCTGCATTTCCCATGCCCCCCAAGCTTCCCTCAAGTATTAGAGCTCATGAGTAAAACAGACCTCACCAGGCGTTAAGCTCATGCTTCTTCTCTCAGGTCACCGCTGTGTCACGCCTTGATGTGTCTGAAGCTGTCAAGGCCATTGGTGGCGCGCTGATCTCTCCTAACCTTTACTTGTTGAAGTCAGGGAGAATGCTTCTAGTGACAGTTTTCCTTATGGGAGGACACTTCCATGGGAAAATTCGCATTTCTTTTCCCTAAGTGGGAATTTTTTGCCTTTATTTTAGATTAAGAAAAGGGTAGCCCTCCAACCAGGCAGAGAAGCAAACTAAGTCATGATTAAGGAGTGAACGTTGTCATAGACCATTCATATACTTTTAGCCATAAAGCAGAGCTGCATATGTACAGACGTGAATGTATGCATGCAAATAAGCCTATGTTTTCTTTGTTGAACGATGTTTATTATCTATCACATGGGGCTACATATTAGATACTTTATCTTATTTCAGTCTTCCAACAGCCTTGTGAAGTGGGCATCGTGATCCATACCTATGACTAAGTTGCTGATCTGAGTGGTGAAGTGAACGATCCACCATCACAGACATAGTGATTCACATACAAGTTATCTTTTATTCCGGAACCCATGGTTTTACCCACTATGCAGCACTGCTTTTTTGTCTAAATTATTCTTTATGATAGGCATTTCCACCTAATTCCAGGAATCTTATGCTAATCTGGGGGATCTGAGCATGGCTCCCCTACCCCCATGAAACAATCAATTATACCTTCTCTCTGATTTCCACCTAGCATCCCTGCCTTTGTCCACATACTTTCACAAATTTCAGAGACCAACCCTGTTGTTGGTCCTAGAGCCTGACCCCTCAATGGATCCACTCATTTCACTTTCCATGTGTTTCCTTGACTTTTATTTAAATAGGCCTTAGATATCCTCTTGACAAGTGTGGTTATATCTATATCATTATCTCCATCATCATCCTTATTTTGAACAGGAAGTAGAACATCTTTTGTGCTTCTTTTATTGATGTCAATAATGTAGAAGCATGTGAGAATCAGTCATGTAAAAAGCAAGTCTACAGTTTATTTCTTACTCACAGAAGGAACTGCACACTGTAGGGGACTTACTCTTTCCAACGGTCAGTTGTACAGCCATTTTAATTGGAAGGCTTACTCCAGAAGTAGATGTGTGATGCGCTGGTTTCGTCCAGTTAATATGACACTCCTTGAACAGGATGCTTGAAAATGCAGATGCATTTTCTTACTCTGTCAATACATTTTTTTTCTGGTGCCATATGAAGATTGTATAAGTTTAGTCTAGGGGCTTGACAGGTTATTTCTTTGGACAGTGGAGGCAGGACATGCTGTTCATTTAAGTACTGTCAGTTTTGGCATCAAATCTGCACAGTCTCTGCCAAGGCTGACATCTCACTCTCCCCTCCTCTCTCCAGCAGGGAAGCTCCCCTGCACACCCCACTGAAAATCATTCTTTCTGTTGTGCCTGGTATTTGTTAATTCCTTTGAGGCAGGCAATGATTTCTAAATCCTTAGTCACTATAGCAGCACCTATCACCAAATTCGTAATGTAGAATTAAAACTCCACTGACCACATGGACAGAGGGAACAAAGAATTATAACCTTCTACCACCTCAAAGTTTTGACAGTTGTTTAAATATACCCTATATGGCGATTAGCCTTTTTCACTGTCATTGAGCTCTAAAGGCTATTTTTCCAATAAATCCCACTTTGCCCAGTAGGTATGATCCCAAGTCTTCTTGTGTGCATGAATTTCATAAGACTAGCATCATATTATAAACATCCCTGAGGGGTTTAATTATATTAATACATTACCATCATTGTTTCGAACATAAGCATTTCTGCAACACCTGTTTCATGGTTAGTAGTTTGCATTTATTCTGAGTTGATTCTTACCACATCATTGTTCTTTAGTGATTGTCACTCTTCTCCTTATTAGAAAACCAAGGGACAAATATGTTTAATCTTCCAAGTCCACAAACCTAAGAACAAATAGGATTTTTATGAAAGTTTGCTAATGCTAAGAACCAAAAGCTTTCCTTCTCATCACAGATTTTCAAAATTAAAATGTTAATAAAGAAATTATTTTTTAAATGCATAACCCTATGTAATGCAAAATATCACTAAAATTGCAACTAACATGCTCTTTTAAATTTTTGTAGCATTTATGGGCAGTGATAGTGTGGGAGGACAGACGGACAGAAAGATATTTTTAATGTGGGTGTTAAATTTGGGCCACTACTCTAGAACTCATCCAATCCAATTCCCGTGTGCTATAAATTCTAATTTTGTGGTTAAGAGAGGACCACTCAGTTGCCTAAATCCAGGTATTGTGTAGGGGTCGACTCCAGAGCCTAAGCTGAATTATTCTGACTCATGGTGCAAGCATAGAGTAGCCCAAAGCCTTGACTTTGAACTTCCTCCTGGGTGGTGTTGGTAACATCTCAAACACTCATATAAACTTACTCTTGCTGAAAAAAAAATAATCACATAGATAAAATTTATATTTTGTTTTGTCAGTTAATTTTAACTAAAGTTTAGAATACTAAAAGGCTAATACACTTTGATTATAAATACATTTTCTTACAAAATAAAATGCAAAACCAGAAATAATGGCTATAAATGAACATTTTAAGAGGATGTTTGTAAAGTTTTCATAAGAATTGAAATCTTCACTCTACCACTTTAAAAAAATACAGGTTGTCCTATGGACTTACGTATGGTCAAATCCCTTGATCTTCCTTTCTCAAACACCTTGGGAGAAGGAAGGGCCAAAATACTAAGAAAGACTTTTTGTGACCTCTAATGATTTCTGGTTTAATGACCCCAGTTAGCCAAGAGACCAACCAAATCTGGGTGGGGTCGAGCGGCAGCTATGATACAGATGGCAGTCACATTGCTATGGCCCTTCAGTCCACCCAGAAAGTCCAGCCCCAGGGTTTGTGATAGAGTTGTAACGTCTTGCAGCACAGAACAGGAACTTTGCCTCCGCAAAGTTGATGAGGTCCTAGCGTTTCTAGCTTCTTCATTTGTAATCTTACTTTTTAGGTTTGCCGTTATCAAAGATATTTCCCTCACCTTCACAATGAGGAGGCAAATATGACTTGAAGGTATTAAAGTATCAGTGAAGATTACCTGCTCAAAGTTCAGTTGATACATTTGTTCTCTCTTTATGGAGAATGGTTCATCAGTTTTGACAATGTAGAGCAACAGCTTGAGCACACTTTTCTTTTTCTCCATCGTCTTCCCCCACCATCTCACTTTTAAATGTGTGGTTCAACAGCAAAACCTGAACAGTAGATGGTTATTGAGGAGAATAATGGTCTCTGGGACTGATGAGAGACACCAAAATAAACACAATTTGCTTAGCGCTTTTGTCTCCAGACAATAGCCATCCATTTCCAGAGCATTTATACTGTGCAAGCAATTTTGGAATTGGTCAGAAATCTGAGCTTCAGGGATCTTCTGGTGAATTTGAAACAGACAGAAGATAAATACATATGACTTTAATCTCAATCACAATTTTTTGCCTTGAGGCAAAGGGCAATTGGATTAACATGGACCTGAGCTTTGACATACACAACACGCTGTCCTGAGGTTGGAGATACAGTTTTTCTCCTCAGAAGAGATTCACCTTAATCATTCTCACTGTCACTGATGAATCTTTCTTGCTTCCCTCAGGTGTCTATGGAGGCAGAAAATTGAAATCCGTTTGCTTTTTCATTGTACATTTTTTCTCTTGTACATTCTTAAAAATAAAAATGAATTTGGGTATTTGGTGAGAACAAAAAGAACATGAAAGAGGGCTGGCCACAATCAATGTGAAGTACTACAAATTATATCATCCCTTCATGTGATAATTTAAAACAGTTCCTGGTCAGACCAAAGAAAATGTACGGGAATAAATTATACCCGTGTCCACAGCACTGCGTCGCAAAATCTAAAATAAATCATGTAGGCCAAGGAGGTAAAAATAGAATCATATTTTTCTTCTTTTTTCCTTCATTTCTTGCTTCTTGTCATTTAAGTTTTTGTTTTTTGTTTTTAGAATTTTACACAAATTCTGTTTTTCAGTGTAATGCAGTAAGCATTAGTAGAAATCAAATCCCATTCCAATACAGAATCTGGGGGGTTATTTTACTCAATTTCTTAATTCAAGCACTCCTAGCAGCAACAATTAAGAGACAACAGGTAGAAGCTTTCTAATTAGAGATTGTCCTATGCGCTGTCATTGTTAATGACCTGTCACCGTGTTCATGGTCATTGTCTGCCTCCCACACTTGTCTTGATGGCATCTTTCTAAGCCTTGATCTAAGCCTTATCTTAGGGAAGGAACTTAACATGTAAGATCTTAAATTTATTTCAATCCTCCTCTGTTGTACTGCATTTGATTTAGTGAATTACGTGTGTCATTCCTGCGATACTGGTATTCTATTCTATTCAAAGTATATTTGTTTGAATATGATGCTTTTGAATTACTGACCTCTATATCATTTTTCAAAGATGGAAAGATTCAGGAAAGATATTTTGTCACAGGGAAACAAATGAACATTTATTACTGTGTTTTGTCTATACATGTTGATGTTTCACACACAAAAAGTGCTATTTGTGTTTATAAATACTTGTAGAAGCACATTTAACCTGAACTTTGAAGTCCCCATTAAACTTGATGTAAACTGTACACATTAGTGATTCAAATAATCTATAGAGTACAATAGGCAGGAATTCCAGGATTAGAAAAGTACTCATCAATAATAATTTTCCAAGTCATTTATTATATTAATAACATTAATTCATTCTCTCCTAGGTCTTGTGCTGAGCTTTTATATAGATTTTATTTAATCTCAGTGATTCTAAGAGAGAGATAATATTATTTTCTGTAATTTATAGATAAAAAATTGAATTTTAACAAGGTTTAGAATAATGTCAAAGCAACAGAATTGGGATTCAAGCCCATATTCTAATTGCAGATTTCATTCACTTATTTACAGCCACGAGCTGCTTCAGGCAGCGGTTTGCTGTCCAGCACGGCATCCAAGCAAACACATGTGCGGTGCACTCATGGCAACTCCTGACTATTTTGAAAGTAGGAGGACTAGAGCCCATCCTCTCAGGAGAGCAGAGATCTCTTTCTCATATATTATAAATGTATCGTCTTCTTTACTAATGCATACTATTTACGAACTGATTATATCTACGTAAGTGCTGTAAATTTGAATTGCTGCTTTTGTTTAGTAGATGTATGGCCACAGTTTCATTTGTGTTTATATAAAATAAGATCATAGAAAACCACCTTTGCATAAACAAAGTAATTTATGCAAATCCCCTAATTCCGTACCCAGTACGAAAATGTCAACACACATCAACTCCTGTCTCTCAACATCATCACTATTTTCTACAATATCTTGAATTGCAATTTCTAGAAATATTAACCAGGCAATTTCAAACATATGAAAGATTTTATATATATATGTATATATACATATTTCAAAAATTGTTTTCTGATTTTATTTATTTTTTATTTTTTGTAAGATTTTATTTATTTCTTTTTAGAGAGAAGGGAAGGGAGAGAGAAAGAGAGGCAGAGAAACAGCAATGTATGGTTGCCTCTCACATGGCCCCCACTGGGGACCTGGTCTGCAACCCAGGCATGTGCCCTGACTGGGAATCAAACCGGTGACTTTTTGGTTCACAGCTCGCACTCAATCCACTGAGTCACACCAGCTAGGGCTTGTTTTCTGATTTTAAAAGCAATGCATGTACTTTGTTTAGAATGTTTAGAAATTGAAGGGTGCATTATAAACTACAAGTAAGAATAACTCGAGTACTGTGAGAAATGGATAACCCACTTGATCCGAGTGATTTAAGATATCTTTTTAGAGAAATTAAAAAGCTTTCAGTAGGCCCAATGTCATGGAGCCCTTATCACCCCTGGCCTTGCAGGGAGATGTGATAGCAGCTACATAACATGGGCTGCTTGGTAGAAGCCTTGGTCTTCCCTGGGTGAATGCAGCCAAGCCACAGTGGCCTACCAGAGATGGAGGAAACTAATACCCCAATGTTATCCTTCTACTCCCTCTGAAGGTCCTGCCAGCACCTGCCATTGACTGAACCCAAAAAGAAGCCTGAAAGCAAGGGAACCAAGTATAGGAAAATGTAGGGTCAGCCTCCCAGGATTTAGAGTAGGATGGATAAGGGTAAAGAGTAGATCTAAGGAGGCTAAGAGAAGCCAGGCAGCCCCTGGAATAATTTGGTATTTAGAACAGTAATACAAAATTTCATCTTGGTGGACTTAATAACTTTACTTGCTATTGCTGAGAATTAGGCTCAGATTTACTTCTGATGTCATTATGAATCACAATGTAAAGTGTTCCTGTAATTTGCTATTTGAATGAGATATTGATACTTTTTCTTTTCATAATTCATAATTAAGCATCTAAGACTTTCTCTGTATTCCAGCATAACTTGTCTGAACCACTTGAACAACATGGATACCCATTAGTCACACTGTGCTGGCTTCTTACATCTATTCAATTAATCTGAAAATTTCCCAGCCATCTTTAGGAATATATTCCCAGTCACTTCAATCATCAGTTGTACTTTTGTTTTATTTCCCTTTCATTAGTGCTTTTGTGTTCTTATGACCAACACACGGTGTGATTTGATTAATTTTTTTATTTTAAATATCAGAAATAGAATCCAAGCTAGTTCATTTGCTTGTTTGTTTGTTTATTTTTATTGTTCAAGTACAGTTGTCTCCATTTTTACCCCACCGTGTCCCCCTGCCCCACCCATCCCTGCCTCCCACCTTCCAGCCTACCCCCTTTGGCTTTTTCCATGTGTCCTACATACATGTTCCTTGATGGCCCTTCCCCTATGATCCCCTGTTATCCTCCCCTGCCCCTCTCTGCTTACTGTCAGTTTATTCTTTATTTTAATGTCTCTGGTTGTATTTTGCTTGCTTGTTTCTTTTGTTGATTAGGTTCCATTTATAGGTGAGGTCATGTGGTATTTGCCTTTCACCGCCTGGCTTATCTCACTTAGCATAATGCTCTCCAGTTCCATCCATGCTGTCACAAAGGAGTTCTTTCTTCCTTTCTGCTGCATAGAATTCCATTGTGTAAATGTGCCACACTTTTTTGATCCACTCATTTACTGATGGGCACTTAGGTTGCTTCCAGTACTTGGCTATTGTAAATTGTGTTTCTGTGAACATTGGAGTGCATAGGTTCTTTTGAGTTCGTGTTTCAGGATTCTTAGAGTATAAGCCCAGCATTGGGTGTCCTGCAAGGGAACATAGGAAGGAAAATCTCATATATTCTGCACAGCTATATTTTCACCGATATTTCCCCTAGAGCAAGGAACATAAAGGAAAGGATAAACCAATGGGACCTCATCAAAATAAAAAATCTTCTGCACAGCTAAAGAAAATAGCATTAAAATGAAAAGAGAACCTACCGTATGGGAATCCAAGCTAGTTTAAACAAAAGACTTTATTGACTTGAATATCTTTAAATTATACAAGTATAATTAGGAATAAGGCATAGCTGAATCTGGAAGCTCAAAACTAATAACATAATTAGTATTTTTTCTTATGTGGCGTTTATAAGTAAAGATAGGTCTATCTAAACCTACTCTCTATTACGTATTTGTCTATCTATCCACCCATGTCCATAGCTACTACATGGATAGAAATATCTGTTATACCTACACTTACATCTGCATGTACATGTTGCCTCTGTTTTCCACTGATTGGCTTTTATTAAAGTGGGCATTCTTCATATACAGAAGTTGCAAAGATGACTGTTGGCAGTTACAGATGATAATCTAAATCTCAGCAACCCAGCAGAAAAAGAAACCCTTCAGTATTTACAGTAAAAGACTCTATGATGATTCTTATAGCATATCTTGAGCCATTTCATTATCACTGATTCAATCACTACAAACAGAGAGGGAATACATGTGAGCCACATGTAAAAGCTGTTGAAGTTTTGCTTTTGTATGTTTATCTGCATATTTCATGGCATTTTTGTGAGGTACATAGCTAAACACTAGGTTTTGGTGACATGACTCTACTACGTAGAAGAATCTCTTAAAGGAGAGAGAATGTCACTCTGGGAGGAAATGGATTACTTGCTTGAAATCAACCTAGTCAATAGCCAAGGTGCAGAAGGAAGAGATAAGAATCATTTACTAAAAGACAGACAATATTTGTATTGTGGCTTATTTACTAGAAAAGATTTCACAAGAAACCAAAGAAAACTTTTTTAAAATGTAAGAAAAGTATCTTTGAAATACAGTATTTTCTCCAAAATGTCGTCAAAATCAAATGGAAAGTAAATAAATCACATTGACCATGGGAGCTGGAAGCAAAGTGGTCTTTCATAGTTATAATTGATATATCTGTAAATTTCTACTGCAAATGAATCTTAACTGTTAACCGATCATTAAAGTAATCAATGTTTCTAGAAATATACAAATAATATTAAAGCTCTGGCACATTAGTTGAATGAGGAATGTGTAAATGAAAATACAATTTAATTCAACAAATCTTTCAAACCATTGAAATAAAACTATGGTCTTGCTTGTTTTGCAAACACTTTCAATGATGTGCATAAAAAGTTGCTTCCTAACCTCCTAAATTATGTATCTGAATTTTCTAGTGCCATCTCCTTACAGATTATCTCTAGACTATAGAAGTAAGACACTATAGTCTCTAGGCCTCATGAATTGTGTCAATCCAAAATGTAAGTCTACATGGTTTGGGTAGCATTCCAACAAGCCCTCTGAATTGGGAAAATATGGGTTGGAATATGATGTGGTGGGAAGAATGCTAAGACAGCTCCCAAGATTCCTGCCTCCTGTGTACTCTTCCTGTATAAACCCCTGCATTTCAGTGTGGGTGGGGCTGTGAAGATGATAGGATATCACACTCATGACAGGATAAATTATATAGCAAAGTTGAAAGAATGTTTCAGATATAATTAAAGCCTCTAATAATTTGACATTTCATTATTCAAAGGAAGCATACACTAGCCAGACCTGACCCTAATCAGGTGATCTTAATCAGGTGATCCCTTTGAAAGATGGTCTGGAGGTGAGAGAGAAGAGGCAGCCTCAGAGCACTCTTAGCCTTGGAGCAGTAAACCGGCCATGCTATGGAGGGGCTGACCCTAGGAGCTTAAAAGCTCACTGCCACACCGGTAAGGAATGAAGTCTGCCAACAAACAGTGAGGTTGGAAGAGGACGCTGAGCCTCAAATGAAATTGCAGCTCTGGCCATCTCCTTGAGTGCAGCCTTGTTAGACCCTGAGCAGGACTAAAATAAGGTGTGTCCAGATTCCAGATCTGTGGAAACGGTAAGGTAATACGCTGTTAATCTAAGCGGCTAAATTTGTGGTAATTTGTTACCCAGCAATAGAAAACTAACAATTTGGGCTTGTTCACATTTTGAAAATAGAAAGTTACTTACCATTTCCACATCTAAATTTTTCCATTCTCGAAATAGTCTGTATTGAGATAAGTAGTGCAATCACTCAGGGGCTATCGGTACTTCTAAAAGAAAGTCATCCTACTCATGAGCTTTCCCCCACTATTTTTTTTTGCTAAAAAGCAGAAATTCTCCCTCTATGCTTGTTTTGCATTTCTCATTTGCTATTTTTTTATAATCCTGAAAGTCATTGCATTCTAAAGCATGGTTCCACATTAAAGCACAGTCTTATGTAAGGAATTTGGAAATGAAGAGATGGGACCTGCTCGGGAGTTCCATTCTCAGTGTTACCCACTTTGGTATCCTCACCAGTAGAGAAGGACGAGATCTTTCCAAGGTGCCACAGTACAGCCCACTCCTCAGCCTCAAGGTGTAACAGAGGGTTAGCTAAGTAATTATGGACAGGAATTTTCAAAAGGAGATATGCACAACATACATACATCTACTACAAGGTCAAGTTATAGGTTATCTGGAGACATCCAGAATTTCATTAGAGAAGCCCAGCTTGAAATTGTGTCATGTCCAATGTCACTAATGAAAGGTGATGTTTTGGGGTGCAGGCGTAGTGAAAAGACACATGAGCGCTTTATCTAATAATAACTCAAAGATCAATGTGAGCTTGGCCAAGTACTGCTGAAAGATAGAGGGAAAAAATTCACAAGTTTTTGAGTAAATTCCACTTCTGGGATCAAATATTTGATGTAAAAACACTACATCTTATTTTTATTTGTATATTTTATTTATTTACATGTTTTATACATCTGTAGATAGATTTGTATATACAAATATATATTTATGCATTTTATTTACTCAATGCATTCACTGAATACCTAGTATATGCCAGACACTGAAACAAAAATGACATCATGATAAAGGAGAACTCATTTTCTCTAAGGCAATTGGGAGGAGAAAGTGGGTATTTACAGCAATATATTTCTACTAGACTATGATTTTAAAGGCCTATAAGCACACTTATATTTTTAGTACCCATGGCTCCATAATAGAGGTTCAGAGACCCGCTGAGTGATTAATAAATGCACATTAAATGAGTGAATTCTGTCAGTACTTGTCACAGCAGAAATCACAAAATCTGGTCAATAGAATTATCCTACTTCTTTGCCTTATCACGGATCTTCAAACAATCAAATAGTAAAAGGAACGTGGCGTATTAGACTTTCACACCAGGATGTGAGAAAGCAAGTGATACGGAAAGCGCATGTTGCTGAAGGATAAAGCAAGTCCCATGCACGGTGCGTTTTCCATTGTTTCTGGGAGAAATGGTAGCTTTGATCTTTGAATAACACATATTTTAGGATACTTAATATGTTCCAGGAGCTACCTGGCAACTACAGACACAGGAAAAAAAAGTTCTGCCCTCAAGGATTAAACTCATATATAAACAAAACCAGACCAGCATTGTAAAGGTGAATGTATAACATATTTTGCAAGGATTATATGAGAAGCCCACCAAAGCCAGGGAGTTTGTGAGTATGTGTGTGGGCAGAGAGAGGGGACAGTGAAGGGGGTCCAGTGAAGATTCCCAGAAGTGGTAATATCTACAGTGAGTTTTGAAAGGTGAGTAGGAGTTAGGAGAAGCAGGAAGGGCATTCCAGGCAGAGAGAGGCATATAAAAATATGGAGATCACGAAAACACTGAAGAGAATGAACTTTAAAAAGAACAAAACTGAAGCAGGGAGGCCTGTTAGAAGTTTCTACCTGATAAAGGTGGAAAATGACAAGGACCTGGGCCAAAGCAGCGCAGTAGGATGGGATCGATGCAATTGGATTGGGCAGACATCAACAAAGAAAGAGGGCCCGGTGACTGCAAACGTGGCGCAACAGCACAAGAGAGGAGAAAAGGGCCATTCCTGGCGGCTTCCTCAGTTACTCTGCGTAACTGGCTGGGCCAGGAAAGTAACCCAGGTCTGTCTGAGCCCCAGCGTTTTGATGTTGCCTTCTATTTATTACAACATACTCTTCTTTTTAATAAAGGAAGAACCTTTTCAGGCCATAAATCATTCAAAATTACATTGTACTTCTTCATACTCTTTTCAAGAAAACAATAGAAAAGAAATCTTCCTAATACCACTAAGCAGCCATAAGAGCATTCAAACCAGAGTTGGCTGACCTCTGGACATGGGTCAGCCAGGGAAGCTGAGTGAGTCTAGGTGAGCACATGGGCAAGCAGGTGGAAAGATGGAGGTGGGTGGAAACTCGAGCTAAAGATTCAAAACACAAAAAGATGGAAAGACCAGGAAACAAAAAACCCAAACAAATCCAAAATATAAAAGTCCAAGCCATAACCCAGAGGAATCCATTTAGGATTCAGTTACTTAGAAATCCAACAGGCAAGGCCACGCTGAGGAGACCCCGCAGCAGAAAGACATTTAGTTACCAGGAGCTAGAGGGTCATGGGTGACAAGTTCAACTCTGGGACAAATAAAATGCTAGATAAGCTCCAAATCACTGTTAAATAAGAAAGAACCCATTTTTGGAGAATAAGCAAACCATAGTCTAAGCAAAGCAGGCAGCAAGGCTGATTCACTGTTAATTTATCAATAAGTTGCTGACAGACGGCTTGCACTTTCTCCATGAGAAGGGGTGGTCTCGTGATCTGAGTAAGGGTCACATGCCCGAGAGCTTTAATTGATTCTGCTGTACACGTTACAGATTTGCAAGGACAAGGAGCCAGGAAGGTCATTGCAGATACTTTCCTCTTTATTTCTTGCCGTGTGATTTTAAGTGACTTAAGCCAGAAGAGTTGGAATCACAGCTGCCAAGTGCTTGCACCATGCAAATTGTTTGTCCTCTTCTAGTTAATATGGTTTCCCTGCTCTGAGATATTTTCACAGCTCCCTGGTCGTCCTGTGCAGCTAAAATTCTGCATAGCCTTTAAAATCAGAGGGGCTTCATAAAAATCCAACTTGACATTGACTCATTATGTGACTATGGACAGGCACTTAAAATACTGAAATTTACTTTATTCACCCATAATGTGGGTATTGATAATAATACACACACCTAACAATGCTGTGAGTTTCAGATTATATATTTATAGGAATTTTTAGAAAAATACAAAACATTAATAAAAATGGTTGATATATAAATTGGTAAGTAATAGTACTAACATATATAATTGTCCCATAAATTAATATAATTTTTTCTTATAATAAATTCTTGTACTTGGGGGCTCAATACAAGTTTGAAAAGCTATAAAGAAAACAAAAAAATGTGTACCGTTTAAACTTTATGAACAGAATTATAGTTAAGTGGGTCACCTAGATATTTTCTTGCTATAATTTTTTGAGTTTTATTGCTAGTTTTTCCTTCATAATGAAAATCAATTTTTCTCAGTTGAGCAGGTAGGTTTAATAATGTTTTGCTAGTTGACCTTCACTCCAAAATTTTCTATAAGGTAACAGATTGCAGTTTGCATGCATTTTGCAATTTTTTTTCTCTCTAACTTTCTGAGGGTCAAATTCTAGCTAACCTTGCTGTTAATGGTGCTTTGAAGATGTCTTCATCTATCAGAAGGCACTGTAATTTATGCTTGGCAAGGTTTTCAACCTGCTGGAATTTGATCCGTAGCTCCTAGTAAGAGTTTGTGACCAATATGTCAGTTAATAGTACAAATTACAAATAGAAATCTATGAATTATAAAAAGAAGATACCTCATATATACAGGATATCCTAAGTAGACTTAACTCCAAGGTCAATTCTTTATTTTCAGAGATGGTGAGTCATAGTGGTTTAAAGCATAGACCAGAGCTATCTTGCAATGGATTCTGCCACTCCAGAGACCATGAGCTGTATGAGCCACTGTTTTGGCATTCTGATATAGGAAACTAGCAAAGTCCCCATCTCGTTGGTTCAGGTTAATTGAAATACTGTACAATCAAGTACCAGAACAGAGAACGCAATCTGGGCGTGTTAGTTGTCGCTGCTGCTGAGGGTACTAGGAAATGTGGAACTCTTTGTTCTTGCTCTGGAACTTACCTTCCAATTAAGATAGATCTTAATTTGCATCTCTCAACCAGATTGTAGAACACCACAGTCCAGTTGGGATGCTGTCAATGTGAAACAAATGCAAAGTGTAAAACAGGCTAATTGCTTTTTACTCCTGGAAATGGGTGTTGTATTAGTTTCTTGTGGCCACTGTAACAAATTACCACCAACTTCATGGGTTGAAACAATAGAAATGTTTTTATCTTAGAATTCTGAGGCCAGAAATCCATTCTCAGTTTCGCTGACCTGATACAAAACTGTTGATCAGGCTGGACTTTTTTGGAGACCCTATGGTAGAGTCTGGTCCTTGCTTCTTTTTTTTTTTTTTTTTTTAAGATTTTATTTATTTTTTGGAGATAGGAGAAGGGAGGGAGAAAGCAAGGGAGAAACAGCAATGTACGGTTGCCCCTCACATGGCCCTCACTGGGGACCTGGCCTGCAACCCAGGCATGTGCCCTGACTGGGAATCGAACTGGGATCGCTTGGTTCCCAGCCCGCGCTCAGTCCACTGAGCTACACCAGCCAGGGCCTGGTCCTTGCTTCTTTCAGTTTCTGGGGATGGATGGCATTCTTTGGCTTGCGGCCATATCCCTCTAGCCTCTGTCTCCATGGTCACAATGATTTCTCCTCTTCATGAATCACTCTCTGCTCCTTTGTTACAGGAATGTGTGTGATTTCACTTACTAATGCTCACCTGGGTAATCCAGCATGATCTCCCATCTCAAAATGTTTAATGTAGTAATAAGTAATAATAATAATAATATCAAAGTCTTTTTTGTCTTACAAGGTAACATTCACAGAGTTCAGAGATTAGGATGTGGATATCATATGAGGACCGCTAACCAGTTTATAACAGATAGCCATACTTTTATTTCTCATATAACTACAACCAGAACCTGGGCAGAAAAATTCTTTATAAATGCTGAAGGTTTAGAATTAGGTTAAGCTGGGAATAATAGAAACCTTAAAATGATAGTGCCTTAAACAGAAAGAGTTTTATATCATTACTGTATGTATAACAGTACAAATTCACACACACAGGGAATCAGGCATCGTCAGTCTTCCTATTGCATGACCTTTGGCACGTCAGCGGATGACACAGAATGGAGTTAAATGCTTCCTTCAGACATTGTGTTTATGTCGAGTTGGCACAAAACAAGCGAAGAAGGAATGAAAGGGATGTGGGGGGTGGTCTGCTACGTAACTGCTGACTCTAACTGGCTTCCCTACTTTTCAAAGGAGGCTTTCAGTGGGGCACGACTTCTGGGTTCCAACACCAAATAGATAGAGAGAATGAATATTAGTTATATACCTAACCAATGCCAAATTAACCAGGTAGTTGTTCTAACATGAAAATCACCCAAACGAGATTTAATTACTTAGACATTTCTCTAAAAATCTCTAGAGATGTTTGCATTAGAAGCAATCATGATAAGCCTTTTATTATGAAAATGTACAAACACTGAAAGAATTTTACAATGTGGAAAGAGTAGTAATAGCGATCTATATACTCACCATTATATTTAAAAATCAACACTTACCTGTATTTATTTTATCACTCTATTCATCAGTCTATTTACATATCTTTCTATTTAATCTATCTAATCTTTTCAACCAGTTGAAAAGTTAATATTTAGCTGCACACATCATGATAGTTTACCCTGAAATATTTCAAAAGATTTCCTCTAAAAATAAGAATATTCTCCACCTTGATATCATCACACCAAAAAGAAAAGTTTCATAAATGAGAAAACTGAGGCTCAAAGTATATTTTAAAAAAGAAAAAATCTCACACAATGTTACATAGCTGGCAAATGACGATTCCAGGATTTTGACTTCACAGGTATTTGATGTAGAATTCCCCCTTGGGTTTTCCTCTAGATTAGGTAAACTCAGAACATGAACAATTTTTTTTTAAAAAGCTTTGTATCTCTGTTTTACCGAGAGTGGTTTCCCTTGCAGTCCTTGAGTTTGCTTTATTCCTTGTCCTTGTTTTCAATTTAATTGCTTTTTGGATATATTATTAATTCTCTTCAAAAAAAGCAATTTAAACAGAACAACTATTTGTTTATAGTAAGACACATACATCCAGCAAATGGAAGGAATAATAAAGGTCATCTTTTCAATGCTTTTGTGATAAGATGCAGAAAATCAGATTTCCCAAGATCACAATTAAGAAGAAAGCAGGGCTGACTGCAAATCTCCAGCATCACAGATCTGGGTTCTTCCCCCAATACAGAAAACTGCTATGATCACCTTACCTACTCTCTCCACTAATCATTTTTCATGAAAAAAATTACAGGAAAACAAACTTTGTAGTTTTTTATTTTTGAATAGAACAAAAAGTCAACATCCATTACACATAGACACACCCCACAAGAGTTTCAAAGATGACAGTTTAAGGTTTGCTCATGATACTATGTCTGAACAGGGCATTTATCTAGCCACTTATCCTGATCCAACTTACTTTATTTTAATACAAATACATTTTACTAGATTCTTCCCTGATACATATGGACCATCTCAATGTGGCCTATACTAGTCCTTCTCTACCATATTGCCATTTTTCACAGCACTCACAATAACCTGCATTGTCAGATTGCTTCATTTTGCTAATTAACATATTGGCCCTCTCCCTCCTCTCTGTAAGTTCCAGGAAGACACGTGCTTTGTCTGGTTTGCTCCTATTGTACCACAACCCTAAAAAAGAAGCCAGCACACAGCAGGTTCTTCTGAAGACTAGACGGACAACTAAATACTTTTTAGAGAAAAATAAATGACAATGTCCTCTGCCCACCATTCTGTCTGGGAGAAATAGGTCCGCTAGTTCTTACCTTGAAGCCAGACACTTCAGTCCCTCCCTATATGCCACTGGTGCCTTCCACGCTGAGGGAGTGGTGGGTGCTGGGTGGAGGGGAGCCAAGGGGGGAAATGTGGGGCAACTGTCAGAGCATGATCAATAAAATATAATTTTAAAAAACCAACATAGAAAGTAATAATTTTAAGGAATGCAAACTGGTATAGTCACTGTGGAAAACAGTACAGAATTTCATCAAAAAAGTAAATATGGAACTGCCTTTTGACCCAGCAATTCCACTGCTGTAATTACACCCTAAGAATCCTGAAATTCAAAAGAACCTATACACCCCAGTGTTCATAGTAGTACCATTTACATTAGCCAGCTGCTGGAAGCAACCTAAGTGCCCATCAGTAAATGAGTGGATCAAAAATCTATGGTACATTCACACAGTGGAATACTATACAGAAGAAAGGATAAAGGAGCTCCTTCCCTTCACGACAGTATGGATGGAACTGGAGAGCATTATGCTAAGTGAATAAGCCATTGTGTAAAAGACAGATACCATAGGATCTCACCTTTAAGTGGAACCTGATCAACAAAACAAACAAGCAAGTAAAATATAACCAGAGACATTGAATTAAAGAACAAACTGACAGTAAACAGAGGGGAGGGGGGAGGAGGATAATGGGGGAAAGAAGGGGAAGTGTTGTCAAGGAACCTGTATAAAGGACCCATCAACAAACCAAAGGGGGGTAGGATTGAGGGTGGGAGGTGGGGGTGGGTGCAGGGGGGGTGTGGTGGGGGAAAATAGAGACAACTGTGCTTGAACAACAATTAAAAAATAGAAAAAAGAAAAACAAATATAGATTTGAGAGTAATATCATTTCTTTTAATAAAGCAAACAATAAAGAAACATATTTTAAAAGTTAATAATTTTCTCTTTCTACTAGGCAATGGAATTCTATTACTTTGAAGTCACCAACATTGCCTGAGTGGAATGTGACCTTCCAAAGCTTCATTGGTATTTTAAAAGCCTCATTGCACCAATTCCCTACCACACTCCCACCTCGCCTTTGATACGCTTCTGACAATGAAAAGTAGGGAAAAAGAAACATTTTAAATTAGTCCTTTGTCTAAGGAAATCTGTTTTTGCCCAATGATATTTCTTTACCCTTTTGTACGAATTCTCACCAGATTCCTCCCTGCCCCCAAACTAAACATTAAATTAATGGGGTTAAAAAAATGGAGACAACTGTAACCAAACAACAATGAGAGAGAGAGAGAGAGAAAGAGAGAGAGAGAAAGCACTTACTAAATTAACCAGATTGGGGAAAAATTCTTTACTTGTAATTTCTCTAGCCTTGTTCTCTGGAAACCATGCCTGGCAAAAAAAACAAAAAAACAAAAAAACAAAAAAAAAAAAAAACTGAGCCTTCAACACAGGAAGCGAAATGCAGAGAGGAGCCCTGGGGCCCCTTGCTTGGGTTGAGGCTTCCAGAGCCATCCAACAGGGAGGCTTTGGCAGAGACATTTTTCTTCCTGGGGTCCATAGCATCATGTTTCTTGACTAAAAGGAGGACTTAAAATATCTATTCTGAGAACTTGACTCCTTTTAGTTTAGACTACTGTTTAGATTGGGGGGGGGGTGGTATTTTAATTTAAGCACATTAAAGAAATTACAGACTTTTAGAACAGGAAATGGGGAGTTCGGAGAGTCTGACACCCCTGTATTTTAAATGTGGAATAAGGGAAAGTGAGACAAAGGAACTGCTCAGTCACAGTGGCAAACAGGCCGAAATCCATGTATCCAGATAGACCCTGAAACTTCTGTTCTTTCCATGACCCTGGTGTTGGTAAAAGTGGCTCCTAAGGACTTCACAAGGATGGGTTTCTTTTATGAACTTTCAAAATTATGTGGAGACTAGGACAAGAAAACAAACAAACAAAAATCAAATGGCAGTCAATATGAAAGAGGGGAAGAAACTGAAACTATATGTTTTAAAATGCAAGGAAATAAACAGTTGGAGGGATTGTCTTATCACAGAAATAATTCAAAGGAGGATAACAAGGAAAATAACTGTACTATTCTGAGAACAAAGACAGGTATTGGTGTGTCACTGGTAAGGAGAGAACACTGATGAAAAGAGGCAGGTCATATACCCAGGCCCCATCGTCCCTCTCCTGCTCGGTTTCTTGCAGAGAGGGAGTCATAAGCACTTTGACTTTCTCCCTTAATGTCCGTCTCCACTCAACTGAATCTTTGAGAAGAAAGCACATCACATTCTCCCTTTCCACTTCAAAGTACATATATCATTTTGTTTTTGTTTATTTTTTAATTTATTTAATTTATTGGGGTGACTGGTTCATAAAATTACATAGGTTTCAGATGTACAATTCTATAATATCTCATCTGCATATTATATTGTGTGTTCACTGCCCAAAGTCAAGTCTCCTTCCATCACCATTTATGCCCCCTTTTCCCTGTTCTACCTCTCCCCACCCATATCCTGTCTGTGTCTGAGATTTTTTTCTTTGCTTAATTCATTTTTTTTTAATTTTTGTTTAATGTTTTTTGCTTAATGCCTCTTGATTTTTTGGTGACTAAGAATTCTACCATCAAAGCTAAAATGGGCTTTCAATGGCATCCGTTGCAACCTACTCCTTTTATAAATGAATCCCAGAAAATTAATGGAACAAGCTGGAGAAAATGAAAGTAATGCGTGAGCAGAATGAGCTATTAATTTGCAAGTGAGATAAATCAGACTGCTACGGCCTTAGACCCTGAACCAAACTGAATTATTGCTGGAATTTAAAAGGATGGAGATGAAAAAGCATCAACCCACCTTTTTTGTACTATGTGTTCCGTGGCAGCATAAACTTGCTGAATTCTCTGGCACATATTAATGAAGTTGACCCTGAGACAGGATAAATTAAGAAACATTTTGTAAGATGTTTGTCTAAGATGCAAAGAGTTTAAGTAAGCTGTTTTATATATATATATATATATATATATATATATATATATATAATTTTGTTTTTATTTATTTTTTATTTTATATTTATATATATATAAACATACATATATATAACATATATATGTTATATATATATAACATACATATTCTAATATATATATCCATATATAATATACATACATATTCTGCCTTCTCTTAGTTCAATCTTTACCTATTAGAATACAGCTTAATAAACTAGGGGCCTTTAAAAATGGATCCGCTGACACACTGAGCTGGGATTGCTCCTGAAGGTCTTTCCCCCGAGTTTTTGTGTCTTCTTTCCTTTTTCTAATACTTGGCTTCACTTATGAGGTTGGGATGAAATAATACTCTGTTTCAGAAAGTTAGATAGACAGGTACAACCGTACATGTATGTATACTATAGTTTATAATTACAGTGTGGGTGGAAAGAGCAGTGAGGAACGTATATACATGCAAACACACACATGTAGATGCAAACGCAAGCACACACACATCTTGGCTATTGGTTCCTGTGATAGCTACCTTCATATTTCACCTGGTTAGGTGGCAGGGACCAGTTGTTTGGTCAGAGATCCATCTAGATGTTGCTGTGAAGGTATTTTTTAGATGAGATTAACATTTAAATTGGTTATCTTTGAGTGAAGCAGATTAACATCCACAATGTTGATGGTCCTCATCCAATCAGTTGAAGTCTTTGAGAGAAACTATTGAGGCCCCATGAAGGAAGAAATTTTGTTTCAGACTGCCTTCTGATGAAACGCAAGACTGTAACATCGACTCCTACAGCATTTCTAGCTTGTTGGCCTGCACTGAAGATTGCAGGCTTGCTAGGCTACACAATTAATTATGGGAGCCAATTCCCTGAAGTAAATCAATCTCTCTCTCTCTCTTTCTCTCATAGAGTTCCCAAAATCTTTAACTACATACTAAGAATAACACATAAGACAGCTACAAAATGCAGGAGTAAAGTATCTCCTGCCAATTGCGGTGCTCATTAAACCTGGATCTAGGTTGTCAGGATCCACAGATGTTCCTAGTGCAAATGTATACTCACATGCTTGCTTACCCCGAACTTGCACAGCCTTATCACATCTAACCTCCAGGGAATTCTTTTATGTTCCCCCCAAAAACGTAATATTATAAAAAAAATACAGGAAATATTGCACGAAGAGATGGTATTTTGGTACTGTTGAAGTTCTGCCAGAATTTGGAAAAGATCATTATTATACTATATATATATACACTTATACACATATACACTTTCCCCTAATATTCTATTCATGTCTATATAAGAGCATGCTTGCACGCATCTTAGTATCTTACTACTTGAAATAAATTAGACCACATGCTAAATGGGGGACACATCAGAGTCAGCATCCAGGCCACTGTGCCTTGGTTTCCAGTACGTTTTTCCTGAAGAAAGCTAAGTAAATTTTTTAATTTTAATGTTTTATTGTTGTTATTCCCCTACATTTGTCCCAATTTTCCCCCTTTGCCCTCCTCCACCCAGCCCAGCCCCCACACCCACAGTTAATTCCCGCACTGTTGTCCGTGTCCATGGGTCATTCACACTTATTCTTTGATTAGCCCCTTCCCCTTCTTTTCACCCTTATCCTCCTTCCCAACCCCTCTGGTATGTTCCATGTTTCCATAACTCTGGTTCTATTTTGGTTGTTAGTTTATTTTGTTCATTAGGTTCCTCTTACAAGTGAGAGTATATGGTATTTGCATTTCACCAATTGGCTTATTTCACTTAGCATAATATTCTCCAGTTCCATCCATGCTGTCACAAAAGACAGGAGCTCCTTTTTTTTGCTGCATAATATTCCACTGTGTAAATGTACCACGGTTTTTTGATCCACTTATTTACTGATGGGCACTTAGGCTGTTTCCAACACTTGGCTATTGTCCATAGCACTGCTATGAACAAAGGGTGCATAAATTCTTTTGAATTGGTATTTCAGGAGTCTTAGGGTATATTTCCAGCAGTGGAATTGCTGGGTCAAAAGTCATTTCCATTTTTAATTGTTTGAGGAAATTTCATACTGTTTTCCACAGTAGCTGTACCAATCTGCATTCCCACTAACACTTCACTAGGGTTCCCTTTTTTCTACATCCTCTTCAGCACTTGTTGTTTGGTGATTTATTAGTAATGGCCATTCTGATAGGTATGTGGAGATATCTTACAATTTTAATTTATGTCTCTCTGATGGCTAGTGATGATGAGCATCTTTTCACATATCTATGGGCCATCTGCATGTCCTCCTTGGAGAAGTGTCTGTTCAGGTCCTTTACCCATTTTTTTATTGGATTTTTTGTCTTCCTGGTGTTGAGTCATATGAGTTCTTTATATATTTTGGAGAGTAAACCCTTGTCTGTTGTATCATTGCCAAATATGTTGTCTCATACATTTGGTTCCCTTTTTATTTTGATGATGGTTTCTTTAGCCATGCAGAAGCTTTTAAATTTGATGTAGTCCTATTTGTTTATTTTTCCCTTTATTTCCCTTTCCTCAGGAGATATATCAGCCAAAAAAAAAAAAAAATTGCTACACAGGATATCTGAAATTGCACTGCCTATGTTTTCAGCTAGGAATTTTATATCACAATTCATATTTAAGTCTTTTGTCCATTTTGGGTTTATTCTGATATATGGTATAAGTTGATAGTCTAGTTTTATTTATTTATTTATTTATTTATTTATTTATTTATTTATTTGCATGTACTTGTCCAGTTCTCACAACACCATTTATTGAAGAGACTATTTTTGCTCCATTGTATGATTATGTCCCTTTTGTGAAATATTAATTGACCATAGAGACAGGGGTTTGTTTCTGGTCTTTCTATCTGTTCCATTGATCCATGATTCTGTTCTTATGCCTACCAGGCTGTTTTGATTACAGTGGCTTTGTAGTATAGTTTTATATCAGGTATTGTGACCCCTCCCACTTTTTCTTCTTTTTCAAGATTGCTGAGGCTATTTGAGTTCTTTTTTTTAATTTCATATAAATTTTTATAGTACTTGTTCTACATCAGTGAAACATGCATCGATATTTTAATAGGAATTGCATTGAATCTTTAGATTGCTTTGGATAGTGTGGACATTTTATTTTCCAATCCGTGAACATGGTACATGTTTCCATTTATTTATATCTTCCTTAATTTCTTTCTTCAGTGTTTTATAGTTTTCCAAGTACATTTCTTTTACCTCCTTGGTTAAATTTTTCCTAGGTACTTTATTATTTCTGTTACTATAGCAAATGAGATTTCTTCTAGTTACTCTTTCTGACAGTTCATTGTTGGTATATAAAAATGCCATCAATTTCTTAATATTGACTTTGTTTCCTGCTAGTTTGCCAAATTCATTTATTAGGTAGATAGATTTTTGATGTAGACTATAGGGTTTTCTTTGTGCACTATCATGTTGTCTGTAAATAATGACAGTGTTACTTCTTCCTTTCCAATTTGGATGCCTTTTATTTCTTTTTATTGTCTGATCACCATGGCTAAATCTTTCATTACTATATCAAATAAGAGTGGTGAAAGCAGACATGCTTGTCTTGTTCCTTACCTTAAGGGAAAAGCTTTCAGTTTTTGTCCATCGAATATGATGTTGGGTGTAGGTTTCTTGTATATGGCCTTTATTATGTTGAGGAACTCTCCCTCAGTACCCACTTTGCTGAATGTTTTTGTCATAAATGGGTTCTGGATTATTTAAAAATATTTTTTCAACATCTATTGATATGATCATCTGGTTTTGGTCCTTCATTTTGCTTATGTACTCTATTACATTTATTGATTTGTGTATATTGTACCATCCTTGCATCTCTGAAATAAATCCCACTTGATCATGTTGTATGATATTTTTAACATATCGCCAGATCCTGATTACTAATATTTTGTTGAGGATTTTAACATCTATGTTCATCAGAGATATTGGCCTGCAACTTTCTTTAATTGTTGTGTCTTTATCTGGTTTTGGAATTAAGATAATACTGGCTTTGTAAAAAGAGTTTGGGAGTTTTCCCTCTTCTTGAATTTTTTTGGAATAGTTTGAAGAGGATAAGAGTTAGTTCTTTGAATGTTTGGTAAAAATCACCTGTGAAGCCATCTGGTCCAGCTCTTTTGTGTGCTGGGAGTTTTTATTACTACTGCTATTTCACTAGTTGTTATCAGTCTATTCAGGCTTTCTGCTTCTTCTTGATTCCATTATGGAAGATTGTACATTTCTATAAATTTATCCATTTCACCTAGGTTGTCCAGTTTCTTGGCATACAGTTGTTCATAGCAATTTCTTACAATCCTATGTATTCCTGTGGTGTCAACTGTTACTTCTCTTTTGTTTCTGATTTTATATATTTGGGTCCTCTCTCTCTCTCTCTCTCTTTTTTTTTTTTTTTTTTGTCTTGATGAGTCTAGTTAAAGGATTTGTAAATTTTGTTTACCTTTTTAAAGAAACAACTCCTGGATTTATTATTTTTTTTGTATTTTTTTTAGTCTCTATGCCATTCAATTCTGTTCTAATCTTGATTATTTCTTTCCTTCTATTTGCTCTGGGCTTTTTTTCCCTTTAGTTCTTTTAGATATAGGGTTAGGTTGTTTATTGTAAATTTTTCTATCTTCTTTTGATAGTCCTGCATTGCTATGAACTACCCTCTCAGAACTGCTTTAGCTGTGTCCCATAGGTTTTGGGTTATTCTGTGTTCATCTGCATTTGTCTCCAGATACTTTTTGATTCCTTCTTTACCTCATTGTTAATCCACTCATTATTTAATAGCATATTATTCAGTGTCTGTGTATTGGAATGTTTTTGAATTTTTTTCCTTGACATTGGTTTCTAGCTTTAAGCCATTGTGATCCAAGAAGATGCTTAATATGATTTCAAATTTTTTGAATTTTGGGGGGCTTGTTTTTTGTCCTATCATGTGGTGCATCTTTGAAAATGATCTATGTGCATTTGAAATGAATGTATATTTTGTTTTGGGGGTGAAATGCTCCATAATGTCAATTAAGTCCATTGGATCTAGGGTGTAGTTCCATGCCACAATACCTTTCTTGATTTTTTGTTTGGATAATCTATCAATTGTTGACAGTAGGGTGTTAAAATCCCGACAATGATTGTATTGCTGTCAGTCTCCTTCTTAAAGTCTTCCAAGATTTTCCTCATATATTTATCTTGGGTGCATGTATGTTTGCAACAGTTATATCCACTTGTTGGACAATTCCCTTAAATATTATGTAGTGACCTTCTTTGTTTCTTGTCATGGCCTTTGTTTTGAAGTCTATTTTGTCTGATATAAGTACTACTACTGCAGCTTTTTTTTTTTCATGTCCATTTGCTTGGAATATTTTTTCTATCTTTTCTCTTTCAGTCTGTGTAGAACTTTTGTTCTGAGGTGGGTCCCTTGTAGACAGCATATATGCGGGTCATGTTTTTGTATCCATTGATAGTATACTATATCAATAGTATCCTATGTCTTTTTTTTTGGAACATTTAATCCATGTACAATTTCATTTATTATTCATAGGTATTTATTCATTGCCTTTTCCCCCCTTTGTGCCTGTGTTCTTCTCTCTCTCTCCCTCTCTCTCTTTTTCTTTATCTTCTGAAAGCAGTCCCTTTAGCTTCTCTTGCAATGCTGGTTTGGTGGAGATGTACTGTTTTAGCCTTTTTTTTTTTTTTTTTTTGTTCCAGGATGCTCCTTATTTCACCTTACATTTTAAATGAGAGCCTTGCTGGGCACATTAGTCTTGATTGCAGTCCTCTGTTTTTCATTACTTGGAATATTTTGTGCCATTCCCTTCTGGCTTATAGGGTTTCTGTTGAGAAATCAGCTACTAGACTTATTGGAGCTCCCTTGTATGTTATTATCTGTTTCTCCCTAGCTGCCTGTAAGATTCTCTCTTTCTCTTTAAATTTTGCCATTTTAATTATGATGTGTCTTGGAGTGGGTCTCTTTGGGTTCATCTTGTTTGGGGCCTTCTATGCTTCCTGAACTTGTGTAAACTTTTCCCTCATCAAGTTAGGGAAGTTTTCTGTCATTATTTTTTCAAATGGGTTTTCTATCTCCTGCTCCTTTCCTTCTTCTTCTTTGGGTATCCCCATGATGCAAATATTGTTACCTTCCATGTCGTGCTGCAGCTCCCTTAAACTAATTTCATTTTTTTAGTCTTTTTTTTTGTTTTGTTGCTGTGACTGGGTGTTTTTTTCTACCTTGTCTTCCAATTTGCTGATTCAGTCTTCTGTTTCATCATGCCTGTTTTGAATTGCTTTTAGTGTATACTTCATATCAGATATTGTATTCTTCATTTCCTCCTGATTCTTATTCATTGTTTCTATGTCCTTTTTCATGCTGATATAGTTCCCACTAAGTTCTCTGTAGTTTCTTTAGCATCCTTATAACCATTACTTTGAACTCTATGTCTGATAGATTGCTTGTCTTAATTTTATTGAGCAGTTGCTCTGGGGATTCCTCCTTTTCTTTTGATTGGGGGTTATTTTTTCATCTCTCCATTTTAGGTGAGTTGCTTTGTTTGATTTTGTGTATTAGATTGATCTGCTTTGACTATCTTCATGGAATGGCCTTCTATTGTAGGAAATCTGTGGGACTTAGTAGTGCAATCTCTTTATATTCGTGACCTGGATGCTGTAGAGATGATCTTTATATAGTATATGTGGGTTCTGTTGTAACTGGGTTTGGGTTGTTGGCTCATTTGTCGGTGGGTTCTCCCTCTAGCTGGCTGACTGAGAGTCACAACCCCACCATACCGTGGATGTTATTGTACAGGGACCGCCAGAACAAAACAAAACAACCCAGCAAACAACACCTACACCAGCAAAAATAACCCCAACCACTACTGTGATGTCAACAGCAAATGAGCTAAAATTAATAAAAGTGGAAAGAGAATAAGAATATTATGCAAAAGGAAAAAAGAGTATGAGGTAACTAATGGAAATAAAAATAATTTTGAGAGGGTAGGGAGGAGAAATAATAAAAGTAGGGAATAAAAACAAGGTGAAGAAAAGGAGAAAATAAAATTTACAAACCAAATGAAATAGGGAAGGAATAGGGCAAATTGGAGTAAGAAAAAGGAAGAGCAGGATATGAGGTATGAAAAAATAGAGAAAAAGTAGGAACAAAAGTGAAGAATAACAACCACTGAAACATTATCCATGGAAAGGTTAGTAAAGGTGAAAAGAGAAAAATAATATTATAAGAAAGAAAAAAGAAAGAAGAGAAAAACAGATTGTGAGATGTCTAAAGGAGAGAAAAATTATTCTGAAGGAATGGAAGAAGGAAAAATAATAAGTGTAATGGTTATAAACCAGGCCAGAAAGGGAGAAAATAAAATTTAAATAGTTTTCCAGTGTTTAAAGCTCAACTTTCCTTTCCCCTACCATTGTATTTCTATGCTATGCTGTGAGCTTCCACATTTTCATAACATTGTACTTGTATTAATGAAATAAAGATGCATATGAAATTATTTTTATACTAGTCTAGTTCAGAATAACACTGACAATTGAAAAGAAGAAATCTGTACAGAAATGAAGCAAAACAGAATGTGTTCAGAAAGATGTTTTAAAACAGAATAGAAGAAAAAATACAAACCTCTTCAATTTATTCTGAGACTTTGCACCTGTCATACAAGAACCCTACTTCTAACTCCCCATTAATTCCCAACCCTGCTTCAAAAAAGCTGTGTCAGCATCCACAGCCAACCTCAAGCCAGGGGTCAAGAGGTTCTAATATTCAGCAATTCCTCTTTCCAAAAGACACACAGCTATCTCTCTTCAGTGATGGCAGCGTGGATGGGTCTTTTCTTTGAAAAAAAAAAAAATTGAAGCTTATATGAATCAAGTCAAACATTCATGCCTCATCAAACAAAGGCACAGTTTATGAAAATGTAAATGATCACATATTCATTTGGTAAATTAAACCTGACACTTCCTGACCCGTGACTTGAAAGCACTGTGGTTTGAACTGAAATGAGCAAAACGTTTTTTTAAGAGAGAGAAAGACAGGAAGAAAAGAGTAAGATGCAAAATAAAAATGGCTCAAATATAAATTTCCAAAAGGAAATAGAGAATACACTGGTCCTAATGCATTTGATCAGGCACTGTTTGTTTATTGAGCATTTTGAAGGTTCAGGCTTTCCTAGCACATACTGTAGGAAATTTTGCAAGGCTTTCCTTGAAAGAAATGGCTGGAGTTCTAACAAATTTTTCTTTGACTTATTCCCAACCTTGAGCTCATATTGATAGCATAAGATCCTATTCACCCTTGATAACACAAGTGTCTACCTTAATGAGTAGTAATATAAAGTCTAACTAAAAATTTCTTATCGCTAGGTAATGCATGATTACTTTGTGTGTATTTATTTCCACTCTTGCACCCCACTATGAGCTCTCTGAGATCAGAAATACTATTATGTCTTTTTATCTCTATCTGTTTACAAAGCAGAATGCCTAGCCCATAATTAGTATTCAGTGGCATTTCATTGAATTTAATTTGTTAATCTTTATCAGAGCTTCATGTTAGTTTAAAGACTGTACAGTCTCTTTAAAGGAAAGAAGGAAGAATTTGAAACCTACACGTTCAACATATGTAAAATCTAGTCACCTGGACTGTTTGCTGTTTCTGAACTTTAGAAGCAAATCTGTCTTTCTAACTGTCCCCAAATGATTAAGATATAAGCACATAAAGTTTTCTTTATCCCACTGCCTCCTCTTTTTCCATGGGTATTTCATGTGATTGTTTCTGAACAGATTTTTAAATAAACCCTTAAGTTATGGATATAAAAGATTTTTAGTTTCACCTTCTATTGGTATTATCAATATTTGATCATAGGAATTCCTTAAATAATATCATCATCAAAGTGAAATATTAAAAGAACTTCAGTGTGCATCATTTACAATTGTAGCACTGAAAATACAACAGACTCGCTGTTTTTAAAATTAGTAGAGAATATTCAGAGATTATAAACATGTGAACTAAAATCTCACTCTAACTGTTCTTCCTTCCTCCCTCCTTCCCTTCCTCCCTCTCTCCTTCTTGTTTTTTTCTCTTTTTTTCATTTGACCTTCCTCCCTTCCTTTCTTCCTTCCTTCCTCCCTCCCTCCCTTCCTTCCTTCCTTCTTTCCTTTCTCTCTTTTAAGTTCATATCCATACTCATTATAAAACCCATGCCTAAATTTCAGGCTTTACTCTTTCTTTCTTTAAAAAAAAAAATTAAGATTTTATTTATTTATTTTTAGATAGAAGGGAAGGAAGGGAGAAAGAGAGGGATAGAAACATCAGTGTGTGGTTGCCTCTCACATGGCCCCCACTGGGGATTTGGCCTGCAGTCCAGGCATGTGCCTTGACTGGGAATCGAACCAGCAACCCTTTCGTTCACAGCCTGCTCTCAATCTACTGAGCTACACCAGCCAGGTCAGGCTTTATTCTTTCTTTATTTCACAGATACCTTTCTAATTGATGAGTCCTCTCTTGTTATTTTCTTTTACAAAATTATCTCCACCTAATAGAAATCTTGTGTACAACTACACACAGAAATAATTTAAAATAGTTTCATGAGATGGTGCAGAGTGGAAAAAGGCATCTATGCTCTACACACTGAGATAAGAGTCTACATTAAGGGTTATTTCATTGAGTTCCCACACAACTTTGAGAAGTAAACTGAATTACTTCTAATTATTTGTTGAACACTATATGTTGAAGACTCTACTAAGCACTTTACTTGCATTCACTTATTTCATCCTCATAGCAACTTTTTGAGGCAGTTTCTTTTATTATCTTCATTTTACAAATGAAGAAACCAAGGCTCTGAGAAGTTATATCTCTTGCCCAAGGCCACACAGCTGGTAAATGGGAGATCTAAGATTCAAAGCTAGAGAACTGAGCAAAAGACAACGCTTGACTACATCTTACCATTTATAGCAGAGGTAGCATTCAGTCCCAGATTGGTCACAATTAAAGCCCATATGCCACAAATAGTGTCCCTTTGAACAAGCCATTTAATCCTAGGGGGTCTCAAGAAACTCATAAGCAAAGATGGGATTTTTTGCTTGTTTCTTCGATTTTTGTTTTATTTTAAGTTTATTTTTATTGTTAACAATATTATAGATGTCCCCATTTTCCTCCTGTTTGCCCATCTCCACCCAGCCCCCATTCCCCCGCCCCTCTGGCCATCACCACACTGCTGACTCTGTCCATGTGTTATCCAAATACTATGGTTTTTGGCAAATCCCTTCACCTTCTTTCATCCAGTAGCTCCCCCTCTGAGAGCTGTCAGTCTGTTCTGTGTATCCATGTAGCTGTAAAAAAGAAGGAAATCTTATGTTGTGTGGACCCAGCGGTCATTATGTCAAGTGAATCAAGCCAGTTAAAGAAAGACAGATACCATATGATCTCACTTATAGGTGGAATCCAGTGAACAAAATAAAATGACTAACAAAATAGCAAAGATTTTTTTTTGAGAGGGAATCTATGCCAAATACAATCTATAGGGAGAAAATTTTGTAATTAATCATTTAGGTACAGAAATGCTGGAAAAATCTGTTTACCTTAGGTATATTTACCTTGGAAATAGCATTTGAGTTTGCTGTCGGTAGAATGGAACTGGAGACAGGTTACCTTACTATTCTTTTTATATTGTGAGGAAATATACTTGGTTTATTGGTTACCTCATTAGAGCTGTTTCTGGAGTGAGGCTTTCTTCATTTATTCATGCAGTCAGTCAGTAAAATGTCAAAGTGCCTACCCTGTACAACATCTGTTCTAGTGCATATCAATAGTTGAAAAGGTCTGGACATTTTATTTTATTGTATCCTCAAAGGTGATGAAGTTTTAACAAACTAATTGTTGCTTACCTCAGTTTATTGCTGATGTATTTAAAGTGTGGCATGACCGCTGGCTTTATTTAGGTTTTGGTTGAAGCAGGAGGTATATAAGAAAGCCCATTTAAACCACCCAGAATTCTTTCTCAGCTGATAAACATGTTTTTCTCTGGATACTACTTAAGAAATATCACCGAAGTTCCTTCCTTTCCACTTTTTTTTTAATTACCCAAGGGCATAACATGTTTTCCTGCTATTTTAATTCTTGTCTGTATCATGAGCTTCTTTTAATTTCAAGCATAGACATTTATTTACCTCAACCTTTTTCTCCTCTTCTCCCCAGATATTAGTTTTTATAGTAGAGCAACTAAGATATAACACAGTGTCTGACATATGGTATTTGCTCAAATAATAAAAAGAAAGAAGGAAATACATTTCAGGTAGCTGTAGTTGCTCCCACTGAGCCTACTGACCACTTCTGGGGGGGAAAGTAGGATTGAACTTTCTGATGAAGAGTAAACCGCACCTGATATTCCAACCGCTGAAATGATTGCTGCGATTGTCTTGCTGCTTCCTTTTCTTAGCTTTTCCCTCCTGTGAAAGTGCATTGTTGCTGAAAGGAACTTGATTGTCTGCCAGAGAAAGGGAAAGCCTTTTATCTATGGCCCATCCTCAGTAGCCTTTGCGGGTTTACTGCAAACTTCATGGTGCATCTTGGACGTGATTCAACTTTCACCTGGTAGTAAGTATTCAGGAGGTGAGAGGGTAGTCAGGACACATGTAGGTGCCTGGTGTCTCTCTGTAGTATCAACAACAGGGACCCCTGGTTGTAAAGGTTTTGTGTGGTGGGCATCAGTCTATAGAAGCAAAATTCGTAGTCTCACTTCCAAGTGAGCTTTGTAAGTCGTCATTCTTCTGGTCTTGTGATGGTTCTTTTTGTGTCTCATGTATCTGCTCTAAATTAAAGAATTTCTGGCTTAGATTGATTGACCCTACAATGCAATCATTAAATGTTTTGAAATTAGGTCTAAATTTGAAGGTGTTAGCAAATTCACAGGAGGCCATACTTCGTGTGATTTTGAAGTTATTTTCAATTACAGATTAGAACACGGCAGTGCCTATAATATCATTTAATGAGGCGTAATGCTTCCTTTTGTCATTTCCCCCCTCTGATTGAGATGGGCATCCTTAAGCCATCTGACAGATTCGTGAGTGCTGACAATCACCACTCCAGCAGATGAGAAGGAGAAAATGATGCCACAATGAGTGCCAATGAAAGTGATAGATCTTTAAAATAAATCGCATACGCTTCCAAATTATATGTAATTGGAATGTACTCATCGCATTTTGAATTTGGACTCAATAGTAACAGGAAGTTAATACTAAAACACTGAATAAGAGAATACATAAAATAGGAACCAGAAATAGTGTATATGTACATATGTGGAGGGAAAAAGTCATAAAATGTATTCGATAGCTGGTTTTTCCAAATCTGGAAGTAATTAGTATGAAGAGTATGAAACATTTATATTTTGAACACCTGAATTTGTGTGTGTGTTTTGACCTGTATGCAAGTGTATATGTGTGTGTGTCTGCTTATCTAAGCCATTTCATCTCTTTACGTTTAAATTTCCAAACAATGGACTAAAAAACTGTAACCACAATTAGGAAGAAATACTGTGACAAAATTTACATGCAAAAACATGGAAGCAAATTTGTATCTTATTTCTTATATTTCAAGTATATTTAGAATATAGTAACTGTTCAATAAGGTTGATATCCCACTGGATATTGAGGGTTTTCTGATTAGGAATTCTAGATACCTTAGTCTTTTAGGAAATTGTTGAAATTGATATGTATAGAAGAAAATCAATTTAAACTAGAAGAGCTATTTATTTTTATTTAATTTAGCCATAGATTATTACCTGAGCATGGTGGGTAAGTCAAAGTCTCAGAGAGGAAGTGGGCAGAGAAGATAGCAAAGAATAGGGAAGTTTTAAGGATGATGACAAGGAGGAGGAAAAATGATAAATGGTTGCAACCGCAAGACAACATGTTATATGACAGAACGCAGTGGGATATAATGTTAGAAGATTGGCTTTAAACACATGAACTGCCTTGGTGGTCATTGAAGAAGTCTAATATTATTCAGCAGATATATTCACTTGTATTAAATATTTACATAATTAACAGAAAACCCAGAATTATAATGGTTTTTAAAAAATAAAGCAGTGTGCTTCTTTTGTGTGTAAACATAGATGGACCATGGCTAGTAAGGAAGATTCTTTTGTCATCAGGGATAGAACTTCATCATCCTCAACATATGGCTTCCAACTTTTTATCTTTTAGGGTCGCTTCCATTTCAGTGATAAAATCTCCCACCCAGCCGCTCGTAAAAGAATGAAGTGGAGGGCATTCTCTGTCTTTTAAACATTGTTTCCAGAAATTTGCACAGCCACTCTTATTTACATCCTTTTAGCCCAAACATGGCTACATCTATCTGCAATTAGGAAGGATAGGGGTAATTTTTATTCTACCCAGCTGCAAGGCGAGGGAAAGCTCGTGAGCTACATTGCTGCAGAAGAAAAGGAAAGTGACGACTTGCACAGTATAGAGTGATTTTTGAAATAAGACTCCGGATAAATTTTTCTATTTTATATTTTATAGTGTCATTTTGTAATATAAAAGATGGACTTAATCTAAAGAAGAAATCCATCAGGAAGGGAGAATAGGTAAGGTCCTCTTGGAATAGTTCTTTAGTTAATAATTAATGCCTACTATATGACAATAGAGATAGAAGTCTCTATGGATTAAAGTTTTATTGAAGAGATAAGAATAAAATTTGGTGATTCTCAAATTGCCAAATATAAAAGAACTAAAGTTAATTCTCTTTCTTAGTTTTCTATGCAGGACGTGGTCGTGTACCTAAGGGAATGACCATGGAGGGAAAATCGGATTTGGGAAAGCTGAACTGGGGACTGCCTAAGAGACATTCATGTGTGCTAAGTGTTCAGTACGTGTGCTGCAAAGATAGGTGTTCTATGTGTCTTGTCCTGGAGGAGATCCTAGATCTAGTAACAACCGACACTCTGTTGAGCACATGACTTGTTTCCTTCTTTCTTTTTAATATGAATATGTGCCTTCATCACACCGTTAGAACCCTTTTATCTCTTAAGTGCATATTTATGTAAGGGGTGTGCTTTCATCTTCAGGGTATCTTCCTGTAGTTTTCTTACTTTTTATCATCTCATCAATTGGTTTTCCTTCATTTGTAGCAACATGCAATTTACTTTATAATGCTGGGGTATTTTTATTCCTTTTTCAAATTTTCTGTAGTATATCTTCAGGTAACATCTATTTCGGAAAGAGACAGAGAAGCTCAATATTTAGAGTTTTTGACGTTTTAAAGTGTTATATTTCTGATTAGTAGATTTAGAAATTTATATTCAAAATACTATTTTGAACTTTGAAGACAGTGTGCTGTTGTCCCCTGCCATCCTAAGTGTTTTTAAAAAAAGTTAATTTGTCATTTTTTTACAAAGCTATGAGGCCTTTCCTTCTCTCTTGTGCCCCACACATACTCTCTTTAAAAGCTTTTGAAGTTATCTTTCCAATGCTAACATTCCTTCAACATGTCAGAGTACAGACTTTCTTTTATTGATACTATTGGACACTGGAGAACATATTTCAATCTTCAAGACTAGGGATCTTCTTTAACTTGAGGGAGCTTTATTATTATTATTTTTCCCTCTGCTGTCTCTCTGTCTCTCTTTTTAATTGTGAAACTCCATTTAGACATATTTTGGAGCCTCTAAAACAATACTTTTTCAGAATTAACTTCTCACATATTTTCTATCACTTTGTTCTTTTTACGCTATATTCTGGAAGGATTCCTTAATTTTTATCTTTCAAGTATCCAGTTAGGTAATCAAGTTCAGGATTCCATTCAAATGTAGCTGATTTCTCAACAGGAACTTGAAAGGCCAGAAGGGAAGGGCACAGATATGCAAAGTAGGCAAAGATTTACAACCGGGATGACTCTACCTAGTTGGACTATCCTTGAGGATTAGAGGAGCAGCAAAGAGCTTCCCAGACAAGAGACACTGAAATAAAGAACAAACTGACAGTAACCAGAGGGGGGCGGTAAGGGGGACAACAGGGAAAGAAAGGAAATAGTCCTCAAGGAACATGTATAAAGGACCCATGGACAAAGCTAAAGGAGGGAAGAATTGAGGGTGGGAGGTGGAGGTGGGTGGGGTAGAGGAAAGTGGTGGCAGGAAAATGGAGACAACTGTACATCAACAACAATAAAAATAATAAAATATTTTTAAAAAGAAAAAAAATAAGAGTTTGTCAGACAAGAAAAAGCTAAAGGAGTTCATCACAACCACATCAGCATTATAAGAAAAGATAAAGGGACCTTTTTAAGTAGAAAAGAAAATATCAAAAATATGAGTAAGAAAATATAGGAAATAAAATGTTTTCACTGACAAAGGCCAACAGAAAAATCAGTGGATGAACCGTATAAAGCTAGTGCAAAGGTTAAAAGACAAAAGTAGAAAGATCATGTGATGACCACAATTTGGATTCACAGGGTCTCTTACTTTTTAAAAATAACTTCATTGCTTTTAATAAATTGTTATAATATGCATATATACATAATATTCACATAAATTAAACTTCCTTCTTGGTTAATACTATTTTTTAATCTGGAGAGTTTTCTTTAGCACTAACACTTTTTTCTCAAATTTCTGGTAATCCTTAGTTAACGATTTATATGCCATTAAAGGAAGGTTTATGCTGATTAATATACATGGTGGATATTGTTTTTTTCTACACTTGAGTAATCCTTTTTCTGCAGGTCATCTCTCAAATAAGAGGAGGTCATAGGCTAGTAGAATAAAAGCAAAAGATATAGGACTCAGAAGTGTCTCCTTAGGTATTGAGAACAAGGAATTAGCAGAGATAGGCAATTCCACATATCCTATTTGGAGCATTCACCACGCATCAATCTCAATGCTTCCTTTACATACTAATATGGCCATTAATATTCATCTCCATACAGTTTAAAATTCACAGATAAAATGAACTGGCCAGCACAGAGAGATGAAAAAGTATGCTCAGAATACAGTTCTGCACCATTTATTTCAATTACAGGTCTGAGGTAAGAGTACCAATGTCACCAATACAAAGGGTTGCAAAGGGACATTTAAAGGAGAGCCTCATACAAGGTTTTGATGAATTCTGGAGGCAACAGTATCTGCAAAAGGAGAATGCGCCTGGGGAAAGGTAATAGAATGGCCCTTTTTCTCTCTCTCATGGGAGTATAAAATGAAATAAGGACTCAGGGAAAAGAGAATAAGGACAGATGAACAGTTCAAGCATAGAATATTAAGTACTTTAGAAATAGGAATCCAGTCTCTCCCCATTTTACCTTCCCCTCCTTTCTTAGGGAATCTCACACCTATCATTGAAATAAATAGGGTGGGAGTATGCTTAGGGAGTATTACATAAGTCTGGTCATGTTGCCCAGCTTCCTGCCCCCAGGCAGAATTCTAGTTAAATAATTCTGGACAGATGGATGCCTATCCTTGGGGAGCAGGGACACAGGCGGGAGTGAGGATGGATACAGAAGTACCCTGTCAGCCTGCTTCCATCTGGAGCTAGTGACACCTCATTTTGTACAGAGACAGTAGCCATGCTGTTTAAATGATGCTCAGTGTGATTTCACTGCGGGAGGCTGGCTTCAGGAGCATTATATTTTCCATATGGTCCAGGTACGTTATATTTTAGAGCATGAACTTGTCACCTGGTTTCATTTTGGAAGTGAATTAATTTTCTACAAGTCTGGACAACAGGTTGAAGGCAGCTGTGCTCTGTTTTCAATGTTGGGATACTCATGACAGATGATGTTCCCATGAATAATACACCCAAGGCTTTGTGCTATTTCTGCTTTGCTTGTTCCATTTAAGAGGATAGTAAATAACATCACACTCTACCCCTCCAATTTTGGAATCATTTGAAAATTGAAAGAGTAATTAAATATCAGCTTTTCTGCTGACAAAAGTAAATTAGGGAATAAACACGTGGAATTTTTAACTCTCACTACTGCACAGCAGTGCTCAAGCCTCATCCTTGGAGTAGCTCACACGAGGAGGAGGAATCACTAAGTAGACGTGGTTGGAAAGTTAAAAGAGAAATATTTATTCATTACATTGAGCTTCAATAGCAGGGTTAGTGAGGGATGAATATTTACATATGTACATAGAAGACAAACATAAGTTTTGACCCAAGATCAAAAAAAAAAAAAAAAAAGCACACACTGTCAGGGCAGGAACTCCAAAAGGGAGAACCAAGAAGTCACATTGCCCAAGTTTGTTCTCCCATCGCTATCTTTTAGATAAATTGCTCTTTGCTGGATAGGCTGAAGCTAATATTCTATTCCCAGCAATTCCAAGATGATGCATGTTCTTACTCTAAATGCAAGAGTAGACGTGCTAAAAGAAAAAGAGAGATATTTTCTTCACATTAACTATCTGTAATTCAATGTATAGCTCTCTCACATTAGAAAAGACAGTAGAGTACAAGTGAGTGAGGTGACAAGATTGTACAGATGTCACTAAGTGTTGTATTATCTAAAATATTATTTTAACTATGATGAGTTACACATGCATACTATAGTAACATACTGTAGCTGTTAGCAACAAATCACTCACTAATCTAAGGAAAAATTACTCTTTAAGTAGCACTTAATAATCATATTGGTAAAACACTAGTAAAATAATCATCAAAGAAAACAAGTCAGAAGAAAAGAAAATATTAGAGATATAAGATTCAATATATCTCATGTACCCTCTTTTCTAACTCTGTTCAGGGAGGAGAAACCATGAAATCATTCTTCTTTACTTTTAATATTTTTAACATCTTCATTGAGATATAATTCACATATCATAAAACTCATTTAAAATTTACCATTCAGTTTTTAGTATATTTACAAACCCTGAAACCATTGCCACTATGTCAATTTAGAACATTTTCATTACCCAAAAATGAATTTATGTATCAATTAACAGTCATTCCCTAACTATTCTCAAGCCTAGGGTAAATCCGTTCTACCTACATTCTCTACAGATTTCTCAATTCTGAACGATTCATATAATGTGCAGGTGTAAACCTTTTTATTTGTTTCTGGATTTGGTTTTCTAGTATTGTATGGAGGTCTTTATTCCTCTTTATTCAAAAAGAACATTGATCTATAGTTTTACTTTCTTGGAATCTTTTCTTCCAGCTTTTGCTGTTGGGGTAATATCACATTAATCTTAATTAACAATCAAACTATTTAACACATACATGCAAGTCAATGGCTTAGAAGTTTATCTAGATCAGTAATGTGTCTTTAATCTGTACCCAGGATGAAGATCATGTATATTAACTAAGCAAGCATAGCTTTAGATATGAAGAGTGGGAGGAGAAATAAGTGTATTTTAGGAATGCATTTTCTCAACGACCTTTGTCCTACTCCGAACACATACAATAGTGAAGGCTTGCTCAATAACAATACATTGTTGGTATTTTTTTTATTCCTGATGATGAATACAATTATGGAAACATTAAAAAATACTACCCGATCCAAAAAGACTGTTCTCTAAGGATAATTATCCAGAGGTTATTGAAAACCCAAGGTAACTGCCAAAGTGGAGATTAAAGTTGAACTTCACCTTCCTCATGTCTCTCAGATTGAATCGTGACAGTTTGCCCCTTAGAAGAAAGTGTATTTAGCCAGATAATTAGCTTTCACTGAACTTCATTGCTGTTTTGCTCTTTCGTCTCAAGAGCACCTACTATATTTTTACTCAAATATTTAATTTCATGCCAATGCTACTCCCTCTCCCTAGGGATACCATTAAAACAATAAAAAGTCAAAGGTGTTATTCCCCATCTATGCCCGGAGTGAAGTATGTGTTCATGGAAATGGAGATATAATTGCAGCTCATAAGCCACTGGCTATGAAGGTAGTTGTCAAAACTTGATTCTACTACTAACTAAACAAGGACTCTGCAAATTTTCTCCAAATTATGGGAACTCTGTTTTTCCTATTTTAAAAGGAAAAGCTTAGATGAAGTAATCACTAAAATCCATGTTTAGGAATTTTTTTAAACTCCCTGATAGTAAATGGGAGTTAAAAAAAAAAAGGATTTATCTGCTTATTTTTGCTATAAAACCAAACCACATTCTCCTAGCAATACGAAGAGCCTGGACTTTTTTGTTTGTGTTTGTTTGGTTATTTGGTTTTGTTGTTGTTGTTTGCTTCTTTAGTTAAGTGAGTAGCAAAACAAACAAATAACATTTCAATAACTGGAATAATTAGAGCTGAATGTTTTAGAGGCGATGAGAAATATTAAGACCAAAGGCTTCTAAATTTGGAATAAAATGTTTCTTGCCTCTTGTGGATTACTCTAGAAGCATTCCAATCGTTTAAGTAGGGCCTTGTGGAACTGGGATGGCCATAGCTTGGGGGGAGTTTCCAGATGTGCTTATTACCACTGTGGCTCTCTCTAGCAAGCCAGCTCATGCAACAAAAGCACCAGATGGATCCCCCTTCTCCACAGGGGATGGGGCTGAAATTTAGGCAGAAGCCTTCACTTAGAGGCAGAAAGCGTCTCTCGGTTGCATTTTTAAATGTTTGCAGTACCTGCATACTGCCTTCCACAGTGGCTGCACCAGTCTGCATTCCCACCAATAGTGCACAAGGGCTCCTTTTTCTCCACATCCTCGCCAGCACTTGTTGTTTATTGATTTATTGATGATAGGCATTCTAACAGGTATGAGATGGTATCTCATTGCGGTTTCAATTTGTGGATAAAAAAGCTGCCATACGTTTACAAAATGGAATATTAGTTAGCCATTAAAAAAAAGAAAGCTTACTCTTGCAACCGCATGGATGGACCTGACAAACATTATGCTAAATGAAATAAGCCAGTCACAGAAAAATAAGTACCATATGATTTTCCTCATAAGTGGGATCTAATGCACAAAATGAACTAAGAGACAAAACACAGACAGACTTGCAGATAGAAAGCAGGCTGACAGCTGTCAGGGGATGAGATTGGGAACTGGGTGGGGAGTGAAGGCATTGAGCAAAAAAGAAAAAAAAAGAGATAGAAAAACTCATGGACGGGACAATAGTGTGGTGATTGCCAGAGGGAAGGGGAAGGAATGGAGGGAGGTGGAGAGGGGGATGGGGGGATTAATGGTGATGGGCAGAGACTTGATTGGGGTGGTGAACACACAATGCACTATACAGATGATGTGCTGTGGAATTGTGCACCTGAATCCTGAATAATATTGTTAACCAGTATCACCCCACTAAATTCAATAAAAAGGAAAAAAAAACAAACACCTGCAAATAATCAAAAAGCAAGAGGATGAGATGATACAGAGTCATTCTTTTCTTTTTTATATATCATCTATAAAACTTCAAGCCTGTTAAATGCAACATAATCATTAATAAAAAAAATACTCACTGAAGAATCATTAAGTAAGACAATCCTAACTCTTACAATTCTAAAATCATCATGATATTAACAATTAAAAATGTGAAGGCAGGGTTTAGGAGAACAGGTGCTGGTTCATTCCAGGTCCTAACACTTACTACTTGTGTACTTTGAAAAAATTATGCAAACCCTTTGGTCATTAGTTTTATCACCCACAAAAAGTGGGTTATGATATAACCTGCCTTGTAACCTTGATAGGAGGACTAGATTAATTAATATAGAGCATTTCAAAAGTTCTTGGAACACTCACTAAATGTTAAATAATATTATTTATATTTTATCTCTGGTAAGGCCTCCCTGAATGATTTTTCCACCATAAGGCTTTAAGCAAAATTTGTTGTATTGAATAGAATTTGGCTGAAAATGTTTGTTAGGAGACTCACCATTTTATACTATACATTTTTAACATATTGTAATAAAAATGAACAATACCAGTATACCATTTAAGGGTGAAGAGGGATTAATAATGCAAAGAGTATACTTCCTCTCGAAATGTGGCTGACACTGACGAGATCATGGACCCAACACTGTGCTAGAACACTTTTTTCATTTTCCCACTGTTTGTTCTTACCTTAGCATTGAGCGTCTCTCTCATAAGGCTTCATTCAGAGAGAAATGGCAACATTTCAGTTAACATTTAGTGAGTTGCCACAGAGTGATGAAGGTCTCCTCAGGGTACTCCGCTGGGGAGGGCCAGATGGCCACTGGGGGAGACAAACATTGGGAGAGTTTCTGACATATGGTGGCATCTGACCTTGAACGTGCTGGCGCCCAGTTTGAAAACATTTCCCCAGGTGATATACAAATAACTGAAACACGAGTCTCACCCGTGACATTATTCTGCAAGACAACAAAGTTGGCATAGGAATTTGCCCATTCAAAAGCCTAACACTTCTTACCAGAAACAATAATTGACTACAGATCTATGTTCCCGATACTAGTAAGAGTAATCCCCTGCCGCAGGGACCGATTCAGGGTGCTGCCTTGCTTCTTGTCACAGTTGTGTGATCTGTCCCAACTACTGGGAAAATTCCTATGGTGCCAGAACACAAAGGTATAATTTCCTGGGACAGTAGGCCATTACTGTTCTTCCCCTTATCTCTAAAAGCACACAAAGTACAGACAACAGCCAGATGCCTGACTGCTCGGCAGGCTGAACCAGCCCTTCTTGTGAGTCTCAGGCTGACAATCGCAAAAATACTTGTCAAGAAATTAAACATGTAGCAAGAAATAATTTCAAATGGAATCATTTTGAACACATAGAACAACTGATCGTGGAATTTATGACCGGAGTCATTCTTGTCTTCTACATCCATGTCCATTCTTTGAAAGCAAGTTACTTTTTTAGATCTCAGAATGTCGCATCTATTGAGTGGGGTTTCAGATGCATTATAGGCCGTTTGAGCTAGAATATGGTCTGTTGTCACTCTTTTCTAAGTTGAGATTTAAGACCAGAGAAACAACAAAGCCTTAGCAAGGTCACACAGTGCGTTTTCAGCAAAACTGATATTGAAATACAAATGTGCTCAATAAAAATTCAGTATTATATCTGTTGCTCAAAACTTATTTGATGTCCACAGCCACCTTTAGGTCTAAAATTCACAGAATATCCTTCAATTCTGTTTCCCTGGAACACCACATTTTATCCTTTGAGACAGTGTTTAAAGGTCAGGTTTTTAACTGAAACTTTTCCCAGCACCTTTAACCATAGAGAGTGGATTTCTTCCCTTTGCTTCTATAGTATTTGATTCTTATCTCTAACATTGCATTTACCTTATCACATTTCAATTATTTATATGTCAGTTTATCTCCAGCTGCACCTAGAGTGCTTTTGCTGTCTAAATCTCTGGGGGTATTTTCAGTACCTTATTTGTTAGTTGGTGCTCAAAAATGGTTTCAGAATGAATGATTAAATGAAGCCCTCACCTGGAACGTATACGTGGTATTTTCCCAGCTTTCCTTGGAGTCAAGTTCATAAACTCAATGTTCATAATGAGGCACTTTGTACTTTTGTAATGACTCTATCAATAAAGGAGTATTAGATAATTCATCCTTTTATGAAACACAATGGGCCACTCTACTTTATAAAGAAAATTGATCTACCATAACTTTTACACAGCGCTTTCAATTTCTGGAAAATTCAGACATTCATTGTCTCATTTGATCTTTACAACAACCCTGTAATATAGTTGGGAAAGATATTATTACAGCCTTCTCACAGATGAGTTCAATAAGACTCAGATAATTAAAAGGATACAATTTTGAATGGAGGGTTTTTGACTCCAAAATTAGTTTTTTTTCAATTCTAACATGATCCCCTTTTTTAAACATTTGAACTCTCCAGAAAGCTAAATCTTCATCTGAGCCAGTTTTCAAAATCAGCCAAGGCTCTTTGGGTTGCAACTGATAGAAACTCAGCTCAACCTGCCTTAAGCAAAAAAGTTTATTGTGTCACAAAAATACTATGTTTATGGTAACTTAAGGGACCCTTAGTTCTATCAGCTCAGACCAAGGTATCTTAAACAATCTTTTTGCTTTCCTCAGTTTTTGGACCAATTCTTCTCTGAGTTGGCTTTTTAAACTCAAACAGTGGTTTCCCCTTGGGTTTTCAAAATGACTGTGAATAGTCACAGTTGTTACAGTTTTACAACGCAAGCAGTGGTGTTTGAGCAAATATCTAAGACCTGACATTCATTGGCCTA
>PVJI01008967.1:0-55077 GCA_004026765.1 Micronycteris hirsuta
TAGGTAGGTAGGTAGGTAGATAGATAGATAGATAAGGTAGATAGGGAAGACAGATACTTGAACCAGAAAAATAAAATAAAACCTATGTAATGGGCTGCAAAAAGATTGACTGAGTCCATTGACCTCTGCATGTTCTTTAGTGACCAAGTGGCTAGGGGTGAGCTTCAGTGCATTAGCCGGCATTGATGAGTGTGTGCTATGTTCCAAATGAAGACATGATGAAAGGAGGAAAATGTTCATGGTTTCTGAGGTATTAAGGAATGGGGGAAGGGCACAGAGCACAATTAAGAAGAAATTGTGATGTCTTACTCTCTAGGGATAGTTAGTCCAATTTAAGCCTGTTACACTATTCTCATAAAAATATTACCAAAGTTCAAAAGGATTAATAGCAAGACAGTTTATGTGAATCTAAAGAAAAGTTAGTTTTGACTTTTGGAATTAAATTTTCATAGTTTAATTTGGAAATCTACTCATCCTGAAATCTCTTTTGGTAAAAACATGGAAACTTGTAATATGAGTTAGAATTATTTTGGTTAATAATTGCAGTTTCTGTACCCATTACATTATCAAACTCTTATATTCCAAATAATATTAAATTGATTCATTGACTCATCTAGTTAAATGGAAATGTGCTTTTAGAAGTAGAATAGAATCTACTTGTAGTCAAAGTTCACACAGTGTTTTATGAGTGAATTTAATATCGTATTCAGGAACATGAGGCTGGTCAGAAAGATAATCTTACAAGAAATTATCTCAGTTATTACTTTTGACCTTTTGTTCACAAAACCAAAACTAGAATTCAAAAGAAAACAACATTTATACTTTTTTTACATTATGGTTATTTTAGTTAGTTGATATCTGAAGATTGCTCTTGATTAGATTACATAAAATATTTGATAGTATTTTGTGTTATTTTAGTTTTATTTGTCTTTATTTCCTTCAAGTTGATATCTTTTACTTTATTTTTGCTGTCCATCTATAAATTAGTCATTGCAAGTCTTTATAGGAATCAGATTTACTCCAAATCAAGTGATATTTTTCTTAAAAAGATAGAAAGGGTAAAATATGAGGAAATTAAATCTCAGAACTACTTCAGAAACACCAGTAGGTTTCTACTTATTCAGTGATGAGAAGTATAAAATGAAATATACGTACACTAGAGAAAAGATTTTTCTTTTTTTTAAATGTCACAAATTAATTTTATTAGTAGTGGTAAAGATCTTTGTCTTTCAAAGGCAAAAAAATGGAATTTAAGAAAAGTCACTTTTTCTCAAAACATGAACATTTTTTTTTTAAAGATTTTATTTATTTATTTTAGAGAGAGGGGAAGGGAGGGAGACAGAGAGAGAAACAGCAATGTATGGTTGCCTCTCACATGGCCCTCATGGGGACCTGGCCCGCAACCCAGGCATGTGCCCTGACGGGGAATCGAACCAGGACCCTCTGGTTCCCAGCCCGCGCTCAATCCACTGAGCTACACCAGCCAGGGCAAAACATGAACATTTTTGACACAGGCATAAGTGAACGACTGCCAGATTCTACTTGAATGCCCAGTTCACCTAGAGAATTGTTAGCTGGGTATTTCTGGTCACTCATTCTTTTCTGCAGTGTTGGACTTACATCTTCATTCAGTTCTTGGGAAAACAAGAATAACAGAAAATTTCATAGGAATCAGGGCAGGCAAAATGACTATTACCTACTCTTTAGTTAGAGAAAAGATTTTTTGCTACATTGTAATATGTGAGGCAAGAAATAATGAGTATATTTATTCATGTTTTACCTCAATGTCATTTATTCAATAAATATTTATTGAGTTCCAAACTAGGTGCCAGAGAATTTCCTAGGCTCTGGGAATATGTTTGCAAACATATTGGTGAATCAGACATTACACTTATAACTAGAAATGTTAGGAATTCTGAGAAAGGGAAGCTCTGGTGCGTTCAGAGTACAGTGCAAGGAGATGTAACCTATTCCAGGGAACCTCAGGAAAGATGTAAAATGAGACCTGAGCAAAAACTGTAAGACGGAGGCAGAGTCAGAGGGAGGAAAGGGGTTGTGAGAGAATGTTATATAGGCAGTGGGGATAGAATACAATATACTGTAGGGATTTCTGAAAGATATTCATGATCACTGGAATGGAGTGACATGAGGTGAAGCCAGACTGGAATGATTTAAAAAGCTACACTTGGAATCATCTGATTCAAATAAGGTAGTTAACATAGCCTTAAGAATGAAGGTATTCTAGTTGGCACTCTTTGACTAATTGCTTAAAAGCATTTTTATGTTTCTAAGTACTGAATTCATTTTACATATTTTTAAAAGGAAAACGTGTTATAAGTAACATTATAAGTCCACAAGTCCATGGGAATGGTTTTACTATTAATGTCTTCTTGCATTGTACATTTTCAAGAATAAAGCATTTTAAACTTCCATCTCCAGGTCTGTTCACTTAATTACAGTATTTTCTGTCCTTCCGTCTAAGTCCTCAAAGGAAACTTAGTTTGGAACTTTAACTCAACTCTTTTTTATAAATTGGACCAATATATTTTCATTGAGAAATAGTCCATAAATCTTGCTGCTAAATAGGTCATTATATGAGGACTTCAGTAGGGAAATTGCTTTATGTTTGTTCATCAGGATTAGGAAGCCGCCTGTAAGGTACAAAGCATCTCTGTTTTTTCTCATCACTGTATCTCCAGTGGCCGACCAATTGCCTGGCATATCATTGATGTTCTATAAATATTTGTTGATTGAATTAATACTAAATTTTATTTTTAAGTCTTATTGAGTATTTGATAGTCCCATGGTTCTGTGATAAAATAAATATAGGGCTAAGCCGAATCAAGTATTACAGAATGATTTGAGTAATCTTTTATCTATTAAAATATAGGATAGATTAGAATATTAATTTAACATTTTATATGTTACTTATGAATCTACCCTGGCTGGTGTAGCTCAATGGATTGAGTACTGGCCTGTGAACCAAAGGATCGCTGGTTCAATTCCCAGTTAAGGACAAATGCCTGGGTTGCAGGTCAGGTCCCCAGTAGGAGGCGCACGAGAGGTAACCACACATTGATATTTCTCTCCCTCTCTCCCTCCTTTCCCCTCTCTCTAAAAGAAATAAACTCTTTTTAAAAAAGAATCTATATGTGAATCTTCAGTTTATGAGACTCCTTTTGCAATTAGAGTTTGATATTAAGAAAACATGTATTGAATGCCCTGGCTGGGTGATTCACCTGGTTGGAGCGTGTCCTGTACACTGAAAGGTTGTAGGTTGGATCCCCGCCGGTCAGGGTGCTTGTAGAGGCAACCAATCGGTGTTTCTCTCTAACATTAATGCTTCTCTGTCTCTTTTTCTGTCTCCCTCTCTCTTCCTCTCTTTCTAAAATCAATAAACATCCTCGGGTGAGGATTTAAAAAAAACAACAACACATGTATTTGTAGAAAAAGGGAATAAGAATTGGATTGTTCATGAAGTTTTATACTTTAAGTATATTGGGAATCAGATAAAGCAGTTATATCATATATTATATGGTCTTTTGTGTTTGAACCCTTTCATTTAATATTTTTGAGCTTCCTTGATGTTGTAGAATGTACCAATGGTTGGTTACTTTTTATTGTTTAATAATATTCCATTGTATAAATATATCCTATTTTGTTTATCCATTTAATAGTCCTAGATTTTTCCCAATCTAGGGCTAGAATGGGAAAAATCGAGGACTATTATGAATAATGCTTCTGTAACATTTATGTGCAAGTCCTTGTTATAGAAGCATGTTTTCATTTCTCTTATGGTAACATCTAAGAGTAGAATTGGTGAGTTATATGGTAAATTCATGTTTAACTTTTTAAGAAATTGCTGAACTCTTCCAGTGTGGCTGTACCATTTTACCTCCCCACCAGAAAAGTAGGAAACAATTTTTCTTCCTCAGTAATACTTGACATCATCTGTTTTGATGATGATAGCCATTCTAGTAGATTTGTTTTGGTATCTTATTGTGATTCTAAATTTGCATCTCTTTGAAGACTAAGGATGGATGTATTTTTGTGTGGTTAATCCTCTTATATCTTAAATCAGATTTGCAAATGTTTTCTCCCAGTCAGTGGCATATCTTTTTATTTTTTTATGATGTCTTTTCAAGAGCAGAAGTTTTTGATTTTTATAGTCCAATTTATCAAATTTTTCTTTCATAGATTATGCTTCTAGTGTCATATCTAGGACATCTTTGCCTAGCCCAAGGTTTTCTCCTTTATTTTGTTCCAGAAGTTTTATTGTTTTATAGAGGAAAGATTAGTCTTTCAACATGGGGTAGATAGCCATAGGGGCTCTCCTTCCCTCCATGTAATGCCATAGTGGCACCTGGGTCTAAAATCAGTTTGTCATAAATGGAAGGGTTTATTTCAAACTTTATATTCTGCTGCATTGACGTATATATCTGTCTTTAAACCAATATCAGGCTGTCTTGATGATTATATCTTTATAGCAAGTTTTTGAATTTGAGTTTTATAATTCCTTCTACCTTGTTCTTTCAAAGTTATTTTGCCTATTTTATATTCTTAACATTTCCATATAAGAATTAGAATTAGCTTGTCATTTTCTGCAAAATACTTACTGGGATTTTGATGCAAATTACATTTGCTATATAGATGAATTTGGAGAAATTTCCATCTTAACAATATTGAGACTAACAATTTATAAACATGGAATGTAGCTCCATTTGCTTTCATTTCCTTTATATTCTCTTACTGATGTTTGGTACTTTTAAGTGAATAGGTCTTGTACTTTTGTTGCTAAAGATTTCATTATATTTAAAGCTCTTATGAGTGAAATTATTTTCTTAATTTCACTTTTGAACTTTTAGTAGTATATAGAAATTAGTTTATTTTTAATATTGACCTTGTGACCTGTAAATTTGCTAAATGCATTTATTAATTCAAGTAGTTTTTCTCTTAATTTCTTAGGATTTTCTAGATACAGGATCATGTTGTCTGAGAATACAAACATTTTACTTTTTTTCATTTAATATTTATTTACTTATTTATTTATTTTAGAGAGAGGGGAAGGGAGGGAGAAAGAGAAGGAGAGAAATATCGATGTGAGAGACAAACATCAGTTGGTTGACTCTCCTATGCGCCCCAACCAGGGGGACCAAATATGCAACCTAGGCATGTGCCCTGACCAGAATCAAAATAATGACCTTTTGCTTTGTGGGACAACATCCAACCAACTGAGCCACATGGGTCAGGGCTACTGTTTTTCATTCAAGTGTGTTTGCTTTTCACTGTTTTTCTTGCCTTATTGCACATTCCAGAATTGTCCATACAGTGTTGAGTACAAGTGATTGGAGTATAGATATTTTTGCCTTGTTTTCACACAGGGGGAAGGCATCCACTCTTGCATTATTAAGTATGATGTTAGCTGTAGGTTTTTTATATACAGTCACATGCCACTTAATGATGGGGATATGTTCTGAGGATTGCATTATTAGGTAATCCTGTAATTGTCCAAACACCATAGAGTGTACTTATACAAACCTAGATAGTATAGCTAACTACTGAATTGTGTGTGCTGTACTTCTATATGACTGGCAGTGCAGTAGGTTTGTTTACACCAGCACCACCACAAACATTGCAAAGCATTGTGCTGTGATGTCACTAGGCAATAGAAATTTTTCAGCTTTATTAAATAATCCTATGGGACCACCATAGTATATGTGGTCTGTTGCTGACTGAAGTGTTGGTATATGGCATGTCTATATGTCTTTTAAGGAAATTTTCTTTTATTACTACTTAATTTGTTAGGTTTTTTTTTAATGACTTTGTTTAATGCTAGGTTTGCTATTACACTAAGTATTAAAAAATGAGAGTTATGGTATAATTACTAATATATTACCTTATGTTAGTAATTAAAGTTTTTATAGACTTTATTTTTAGAGCAATTTAAGGTTTACGCAAATATTGAACAGAAAGTACAGAGTTCCCATCTATCCCTTCTCATTCTGCATAGTTTCTTCTACTGTTAACAACTTACTTTAGTGTGGTATATGTGTTACAATTGATGAACTAATGTTAATATATTATTATTATATTGACATAAAGTTCACACAGTTGTATAACTTTTGCTTTAAATAATTGTTGCGGATTCTGTCCCTCAGAATCCGTATGTTGTGGCCGATGTGTAAATAATTCCACGAGTGAAATCTGGGGGAAAAGAACGCAGGGACTACACGGACCCCGCTCTGAGCCAGAGAGAAAGTGCCTGAGAGAGAGGGCGAGCCAAAGAGCGAGGGTCTAGGAGCAAGGGTCCAGGAGCGGGCCGAGGATCGGACCAGAGAGAGTGAGGGGGCCCAAGAGTGGCTTGGAATGCCTTGGCCACTCTCTCCGGAGAGTGCCCCGACCCCAGCCTTGACAGGCTTTTATTGTTTCTCTGGGCACATTACATCAGAATGGTCTTCATTTACTATGCAGAGGTTCTCATTAGGTGATAGACAATGAAGGAAGGCACATCAAAAGAGAATATTTGCAAATGTAAAGGCAACAGGTATTGTGCTGAACTTGAAAGGATTATCACCGGCCCTTGGAAGCCAGATATGCATCAGCATTTGTTCTTTTAATCCACAGTGAGGGAGTTTCAGCATAGCAAGTCTTATCTCTAGGAAAAATGCAAGCCTGATTTCCCCGGGAAAAACGGTCCATGCGTGTGGGGCTTGCTTGCGGACTGGCACTCCCCTGGCATTTTTAAAGAGGGGAGGCTGGGCTACGTTTCCCTTAATGCGTGAATGGCTCTCTATAAGTAATCATATGGGTTTTTTAACTAGGAGAAGAAAGGGACACTTTATATATTCTTCATATTATGCATTTATTTACTCATACCCTTCTATCGATCTGAGTTGCCATCTAGTGTCATTCAGACTGAAGAATTTGTTAGCATTTCTTATTGTTCAGGTGGGCTGACAACAAATTCTCTTGTTTTTGTTTTTTGAGTATGTCCTTATTTTACTTTTATTATTGAGGGAGGGACTTCATGGAAATAGAATTTTTGGTTTATATCTATTGTTTAAATTTCTTTGGCTCCCATAGTTTCTGAAGAGAATTCAGCTGTCAGTCATTTTCCCCTTTATGGAATTTCCCTGGTTTCTTTCAAGATTTGTTTTCTGTCTTTGGCTTTCTGGAGTTTAACTGTATTATTTCTAATATAAATTTTCCTTGCATTTTTCCTCCTGAGATATTACTGAATTTCTTGGGTATAGTACTATTTTCCATCAAATTTGGGAACTTACTGGCTGTTATGTCTATCATTTTTTAAATTTCCCTTTATCACCTATCCTGCTAGGATTCCAATTATACTTATGTTGGATTAGTTCATAGTCTTACAGTGTCATGACCATTTTACTTCAGTCTTTCTTCTCTCTCACCTTTGGACAGGGAAATTTCTATGAATCCAACTTCAAGCATACTGATTCTTCTGCTGTCTCCAGTTTGTTATTGTGCTCATTTGGTGAATGTTTTGTTTTAGTTATTGTATTTTTCAGATCTAGAGTCTCCATTTTTGTTTTTTAGTTTCCATTTTCCTCTTGAGATTTTTTCTATGTTCACTCATTAATAACATGTTTTTCTTAAATTTTTAAAATATATTTATAAGTAGCTTCTTTGAATTATTTTAACTGCTGAATTCAGCATCTGAATTTACGCAGAGCTACTTTTTTATTGACTGATTTTTTTATGAGTATAGGTAATATTTTCCAATTTTTTGAGTGTGTAAACATTTTTGGTTGAGAGTTGGACATTATAGATTTTATGTTGAAGTTACTCTGAGTTTTGTTATATTCTTTTGAGGACCTTGGTTTTTTTATCTGGAAGGCAGTTAACTTGCTTAAATTGAAACTTAAATGTTGTCTCTGTGCAGTACACAGCTTAGAGCTTTCCGTTGCTGGTATTTTCTATTAATTTAGCCTGAACACCTATAGGTCTCCCTTGTGCCTACAAAATCTGGCAGTTAGCCTAAGGATTTAGGCTTTCTTTCTATTGTCTCTTTGCCTTTAAGGATTACTTCCTAATTGATGGTAACTATGCTAACTTAGGCCTCCATACTTTGGTAGTCAAGCCTGTCCAGGTCCATCTTTCTTCCCATTCAAGGTGCAGATGGGTGATGAATTAACCCAGTTAATACCATCACAAATTCAAAAATCCTTTTTTCCTTTTATTCACCAGGTTTTGTGAATCTCTCTCGTTCATGTGTAATTTTACTGTTAGCCTCAAATTTGTGTCATTATGCTCTGAATTTGGGTCTCATGCCTTCTGAGGTTGTCTTGCTGCCAAGATTTTCCCTTTAAATTTTCAGCCCTGCACTCTAATTTTTAGAACCTTGACCAGTGTGGACGTATTGTTTTCCCGCATTTTCTGCAGCTGTGGCTGTGGAGCGTGGTTAGTGCCCTGGGACCAGTAAGCCATGAATTCTCAATTCTTACCCATTTTACTTTCATTTTTCAAAATTAAACTCTCTTTGGCCTATGTCTGCTTTTAAATGCTTTCCAGTGTCTTTATGTAGTTTGCTTGTTTGTACTAATCTACTATTTTATGCCCTTTATCTCTGGCATTTTGTGCAGCCAGTCATTCACCATGACCAGAAGTTAACTTACTCATCCCTATTGATTTTCACAGTACATTTTTTAAAAAAACCTATGAACATTCAATAAAACGTAAGTGTTTAGATATTAACTTATATCTAAATTCTTCCAGGTTCGTGTTGACATTTATACTTTTTTTTTTAAAGACAGCAATTTGTATTTTAGCTGATGGGTCTCCTCAGTTTCCGTAATGTGTGTGTGTGTGTGTGTGTGTGTGTGTGTGTGTTATAATGTGATTAAAGTCACTATTCATTCTTTACCACTGTAATATTTCTAGATATTTGGTTGGAGAATAGTTGTACATTGGACTTGGTGGTATTATTGGAGAACTTGGAATTAAAGCAGTGCAAATACTTTTATTCTCAAAGGAACCTTTTAATTCATGCTGTGCTGTTGGACACTTTATTCCATTTTAAGTTAACCCATTCTTATGTTTTCTGTAATGGCTAACAGTGAACCTAATATGCACTCAGAATTTATTGAACTGTTCCCAGTTTAAATAAATAAACAATATGTTATTGTCTTTTGTATTTCATGTGGACCAATACCCCTGTTCCCATGTGGAAATGTGCTTTCTGATGAGACCGGAACTTTGTTTCTCCAGCTGTTCTAACATGCTACCTCTATAATTATTCTAAATGTAGTTTCATAACATTACTGAATTTTAGAGCTGGAAGGGAAACAAATGATTGGTACCACAACCTACTTTATTGGTGAAAAACTAAAATACAACCAGGGAAAGTAATACTACACTTAGTTAAATATTAATATGTTGTGTCAGAACTAGTTCTTCAACCCAACCTAAACCTTGCTTTATTACCTATTCTACTGCATCTAATTCTACTCCCTCCTCAAAACCATAATGATGTCATTTTAAAGAAACTTTCATGTCCTTTCAAGAAACCATTCCACTGAATAATTATAGCATAAATTTTCTTAATCTGATTAGCTAGATCTGATTAGCACATATTGGTTCTTTTCTTTCTTCAGGTTTCAAAGTATTTATAAGTGACAAAATACATATTTAAAAAAATACTTAGAATGAAACATCAGCAAGTATGTAGGTGTGGTTTTTCTAACAACTATAAAAGTAATTGTTTTCAACATGAGTTTCAGTATTACAGCATGCTTGTTTTATGCAAATTATATATTAAATGGAAAATAATTCTGAGATGGACAGATAAATAACAAGACTCAGCTTAGGGAAAAAAAGAAAAAGTCAGTTTAGGTTTGTTGTATAATACCTTATCCATATTATAACATAAGGTTAGGGTATTGGAGTGCCTCAAAGAATGACAGGGATTTTCACTCCTCTCTCTCCCTCTTTCTCTCCTTCCTCTGTTCCCTCCCTCTCTACCTTACTTCCTCCTTTCTACCATGCTCCCTTTCTCTCTCCCTCCCTCCCTTCTTTCTTCAATTAGTGGGATATTTTAAATACTTGCTCTATATCATAGCTCTTTTTCTAAATGGTTCTTTGTGTGTGCCAAGATTCATATATTTGTTTTGAAGAACTTTTGGTGTAATATTACCTTAAAGTTACTTAAGGCAGAAACCTAGGATTCATTCCTCAACTCTTTTTTGGTGTTCTCTGTCTATTTCTTAGCTTATTGCCTCTCTCTTCATATTCTTACTTGAATCTTCTTTCACCTCTTTATGTCCACTGCCACCTATTTCAAAGTGTCATTATTTTTTAACTTTCCTGACTCCCACTGACTTTGGAGCCTCTCTAATCCATTTTTACACAGATTAAAGTTAATCCTATTAAAATGTTACTTGGATCACATCATTCCCTCCTTAAAACACTTTCAATAACTCTTCATTGTACTTAGTAAAATATTCAGACTCTTTCTTTGGTTCTGGAGACCTTGTCTGATTAGCCCAACTCTAGCGCTTTTGAGCCAGGTCTTGTTCTTTGACCTCAATCACACTGATGTCCTTACAGTTCCTCAGACACTAGTGTTTTTCTGCTGTAGTTTATTTCATGGTTGTTGTTGTTGTTTTTTCCATCTGTCTGGGACTCTTTTTCCAGGGTTGTGTGTAGCTGTCTCCTCCTCTTTCTCAACTCAAATGTTATGTCCTTGGAGAAGTATACCAGGGGCACGAGACCCATCTCAGTCCGCTGTTGGTTTCCTTTTTACCATTTATTACAGCTTGCGGTTATTTTGCTTGTTTTCTTGTATTTTTGCCTGTCTTTCTAAAATTTAAATTTCATGAGAGTAAAAGATATTAAATACACTGTCTGGTCCATAATAAGCATTTAGTTTTTACCATCTGCTTGAATGAAAGTTACAGTTTTTTGGACAAGTAGCTCATCTTAAGCTAGAAAGAAAAGAAAACTGTAAAATGTATTTGATTTTATTTAACCTTGAATTTTAAATATGAACATAAATTTATTTTGTCACCCTTAAATATGGCACTTAGTATGTAACATTATACAGTAAATGTGTCTTAAAAATTTAGCATTCCAGACTACTTATCAACTGAAATGTTTTCTTGCTTAAAGGTAAAAGATTTATCATTTTTAAATGATTGTACATAAACTAGCTTGACCATTTTGCATTTGGTCTTCATATTTGTGACTTTTTTTATCATGCATACTTATTATTTATTACTTATTTTGGGAAATTCAGGTAGTCTTTTTCCTGTGGAGTGTGTGCAGAGAGTTTTTATAATTCAGTGGAAGTTTTCTAACTAACTTTTTTAAACACTGAGTAGTGGTTGGGTCTGAGTGAATTACAGACAATTGGGTATATTAATGTGTTTAGGTTATGCAGAGGATCTTAAAGTTATGGAATCCATACTCTTATTCATGAAGTGTGGAATGCTGAGTTCCTCCTACAGTTTGAGGGGAAACAAGAGATCAGCCTGATAAGACGTGACTTTCATTTCTTATCTGCACTCCAAGCCACTTGAATTTGAGGAAATTCATCTTATCCTGAAAAGCAATGGCTTTTTTTGGTATAGGTGGAAACAATTGGAGAATTCCAGCATATTGACGAAACACTTTATTTTTTTTCATATTTTTTATTGTTGTTCAAGTATAGTTGTCTCCATTTTCCCCCCACAACTCCCCCCATCCCAGCTGTCCCTCCCTCCCACCCTGATCCTACCCCCTTTGGTTTTGTCCATGTGTCCTTTATAGATGTTCCTGAAAACCCTTCCCACCTCCCCTCTGGTTACTGTCAGTTTGTTCTTAATTCCAGTGTCTCTGGTTCTATTTTGCTTGCTTGTTTGTTTTTTTTATTAGGTTCCACTTATAGGTGAGATCATATGGTATTTGTCTTTCACTGCCTGGCTTATTTCACTTAGCATAATGCTCAGCCGAAACACTTTAAAGTACTACACAGCCCTACTCAAACACTTGACTTCTATCCCCCTGGCTGACCTCAAGATGGAGACTGAGGACGTGGGTCATTGCCATGGCTCTATTGCCACTTCTAGCTTTGCATAATGATACGCTCAGGTTTCCAGTCGGTGCACTCTCAGAGGCGCTGCCACACAGAATGTTTCTCAAGCAGAGGTCTTGCCAAAATGTTGGTAAGCTGCCACCACCACTTACCTTTCATGTAACCTTGGATAAATTCTAAGCTCAATTCCATTATTAATCAAGTGACGTTAATAATAGAAGCTCCTACCTCATAACACTATAGGGAGAATTCAGTGAGTTAATGAGTAATTGTTTTTCATAGTAGCTGGCCATAGGCAATATAATTTGTTGTGGTTGTCATCACCATCGTTAAGAAAACCTCCAGCCCAACCCCAATCAACACTATTAAGAACGCTATAAAAAGGGTCGTAAGGGAGAAGACTGCTTTTCTGAGCAATCTGGGATAAGTCTAACTCAGGATATGTATTATTCACCCGACCTCCACTCTCTCTAAATCATTCTCTTTCCCTCATCGTGTCTTTCAGAATAAACATTCTCAGATGATCAAGATATAAATTGTGCCTAACCTGAGTTTCTCTATACCTCACCATTCTGGGGGTTCATACACAGTCAAATTAATAGTAATAACTCAATTCTATTTGTTCACGTCCTACCCGTGTAATGCAAGGCTTCCACCTCCCTGTGCAATATACCCTCCTTTATTCTGATAGTCTCAGTGCTATTTCCCTGTGCACACAGGCCCCACGTGTGCACTGACTTTTCTCAAGCAGTCAGCATGAGGGCAGGCCCTCACCACTGCCTCTGTCGTGTGTGTCCTGTGCAGCTCCTTCCTTGTTAGAGATGCTGTCTCTTGGTGTTCTCACACGCAAATTTGGAGCTTTCAGAATGGCATTGCTTTCACTTTAGTCATCATTGCTGTGGTTGGACACCATGTCTCACAAAGTCCTTTCTGAAAACAACTTTTGTCTACAGACCCTCTTTTCCATAGGTTCAGTTTTAGTCTTTTCTCTATTCCCCCCACTAGGCACCCTCAAGTCAACTGCTCCTAGGTTTCCACTCCTTGTGCAAGTCAGATCATACACACAGCTGGTGTATGTTACCAGCTCTGCCACACCATCATCCATCTTGTACAGACATCCAGGTTCCTCTGAATCCGGGGTAACTTCAGCAGCACTTAAATCACGTATTTATTCATAAGAATAGTAGTTATGATGTATTATAGCCCCAATAGGCTCCTAGGAGTTTTACATATAAGCAAATTGCTGATCTCAACAGTTTAAAACATTAAACACTCTTTTTCAGACTTCTCTAACTTCACTTTCATCTCTTAAAATTTACATTATTTCTCTGCCCCAGGCCCAAGGTGTGGGTAAGTTTATTGCTCTCATGTACACTGTACCTAAGTCGCACTCCTTTGCTTTCCTGGCTCATAGGGGTGGTGAAGAGGATCTGTTACTGTCGGTACTGCAAGCTCACTATCCTTGCCATAAGTTTGAGATGATCACTTAAAAAATATCACTGCTTAAGTGCTGGATTCAGCCTGCCAAGAGAAATTCCTTCACTTCCCTTTATTTCAGGGCCATGAGCCTCTTACCTAGTATTTTCCTTAATGGAGCTTCGTATTTTTAATCAACATGGCTTGGATTCCTTTGTCAGACATTATTATTTCTACCAATAACTTTAATAACTTTTCAGTAGATTGATTTTGATTATCCATTCTCTTTACTGTCCATCAGTTCGTTTTTAGGTACTCTTCTATTTTCCTTTTTCTGTCTTTCACAGTATTTTTGAAAGATCCTGTATTTTACATCATTTAATTAAAAAAGACTTTTTATTAAATTCATACTTCCTGACCATTTAACACAGAATAGTACTGTCCTTGAAATCCCACTTTTGTGTGTTGTCTTATATGCCTCCCAGCCGCCAGTCCTCTGTTATTTGTGGGAAGTAGGGAACATGGGACCACCAATTTAGGGGATTTCATTCCTATTATCTTCATTTCCCAAGGGATCAGCTTTAGGATATTTTTTTTTTACTTGCTTGTTATTACGGGGTTTAGTTTTCTTACTTGATTGGCGATGCCTAGCATTCACAGCTTTTCAGTTTCTTAGTTTGGCAGCACGGAATTTTAGAAAGTCACTATCGATGCCTTTTATCATAAAAAAGGCAAGGAGAGGAATTAATCTCTCTCACCCAGGGATGTCGGTGTGTGTGTACCAGTGGGAACCAGACAGCATGTCTAGGTACAATTACTTATCACGATGCAGCTGCTTTTTCACTATGGTAATTTTAGCTGAACAGGGTCATGTTATAAATGTCAACAAGGCAAGAGAGGGAAGAAAATGTCATCAGAATAATGCACATATGCTTACCTTTCAATGGAGCTTAAAATCTTTTTTAGGAATCAGGATTAGCAGGGTATTTTTTTTTTTCATTGTAGCGATAAATGTGAATACAGTTACTGTCAATTATAACTCTTTCTTAGGTGCTCATTTTGGCCTTTTCCCTGCTTTCCTTAAATTAGAAAAACATCTCAATTTAGCATGGGAGATCAGCACAGATGAGAGTTTTTCAGCCAAATAGATAACAGCTACTGATTTTAAAATATGCTTCTAATTCACTTTTAAAAATGAGATTAGGAGAAATGAAATACAGTGTAGCGTGAGCCACAAAACCACAATTTTGATACTAATATCATTTGTATTTTAGGCCACAGTTATAAATTTTAAAGAAAAATTTATTTATTATTGTTGATTTTGCACAACACAAATGAATTGTTAATTTTAATTTAAATTCATTTAGCAAAGTAAAGTAAGGAAAATCACATTTATTATGCCCCTATATGGTAATTTTTATATCAAGAAAAAGAAATAAAGACATAAGAGGTGTAATAAAATAAATTTGTTAAAGAACCTTTAATAGGCCACTGTGTTTTTTCCTTCAGAGTTTCAGTTAAACCTGAAAAGATAATATAGTCTTGCTGTAATTTTAAATAAATGTTTTGATGGTTGCATTAGTCATGGTTTGTCATGAATTGTAGGATTGTAAATGACAAGTCTGGATTCTGATCCTTTTCCTCTCAAGCTTAGTAAAGTAGGACCTTTTAGCATCACTGTGACTCTCTCCTTATCAACTAATAATGTTATAACTTAGCCCTGATTAAGCAAGTTTTAACTACTTCTTAATATAGTTTAATCTCTGTACATTGGTAAAGAAAAATTTCTTCATTAAATAAGCATTGAGACAGTTTTTTAACTTAAAAGTCATATTTGTATTTTATTTTTTAAAGATTTTATTTTTTTAATTTTTAGAGAGGGGGAGGGAGAAAGAGTGGGAGAGAAACCTCAATGCGTGTTAGCCTCTTGAGCACCCCTGGGGACCTGGCCCACAACACAAGTATGTGCCCTGACTAGGAATTGAACTGGTGACCCTTCGGTTCATAGTCCAGCGCTGAATCCACTGAGCCACACCAGCCAGGGCAAGACATAGTTTAATATTTGGAAAATTAACTTACTATGAGAATCATATTTTTGATTTTGACTCCTATTTTGTGATAGGGTTAAGATAGTTATAAAATGGTGTAAAATAAGTATCTGCCTGTAGACATTACAATGTGCAGTAGAAGAATGTCACTTTAGAAGAAACTAATTTGCCTTCCCATCTGGTTATAAAAATGCCAGTACATAGAGAACATGTACAACCTATCTACTTTAAAAAGAATTATTTTTATTATTTTCCTTTTTATTGTGTTTTTATTCTCACTTATAGAATGAAAGATACTTATATTTAAGACTGATCATTTGTTTTGAGTTAGGTGCAGGCAAAAATGACAAAGTCTGATGTAGTATTTGGGGTTCAATCTCTAGGTGACAGGTATTCGTGTGTAATAAAACTTACCACTTGAACTGGCATTGATTGTCATTATTGTTGATAATCCTGGCAGGAGCAGCATTGATTAAATTATCGTAAAGATTGCATTTGCTTTCTTCTAGCAAGGTGGCCACAGATGCAGGCTGAAATATGAAAGCTGACAGTGCCGCAGCATTAAATCTATTCAACTGTACTTCTGAGGAAAGAAATGGCAGTGATTAAGGGTATCGTTCAATTCAATAAGCATTTATCGAGCAGTGCTATAGTCTAACACTGTGTTAGCTGCTAACAGGTAGAAAAGGAGAAGACAATATGATTTGCCCTAAAGAAGTTTATCATCTGCCCGGCTGGTGTAGCTCAGTGGATTGAGCGCGGGCTGGGAACCAAAGGGTCCCGGTTCGATTCCCAGTCGGGGCACATGCCTGGGTTGCAGGCCGGGTCCCTGGTGGGGGCCATGTGAGAGGCAACCATACATTGCTGTTTCTCCCTCTCTTTCTCCCTCCCTTCTCCTCTCTCTAAAAATAAATAAATAAATAAAAAAATCTTTAAAAAAAAAAAAAGAAGTTTATCATCTAATTTGGGAGACAAATGATTCATATTTGAAAAACCTGGAGAGCAAAATATGACAATATATAAAAGTGTGGGTTCGTACAACAAAATACAAGGACAGTTATTTGTCCGGCAAGTGAAAAGATATATCTCTATGATTTAAAATTCTGTGTGGTGACATAAAATAACACTGTCTGGGTTGTTTGAGATTTTGGGTTATTTAAAATGAAAAGAAAAGTAATTTAAAATATGTTTATTTAAAATGTCCTTTAGCCTAAACATAAATTAAATACATGATTACTTTAATATAAGAGACACTAAATAAATTCAAGAATACTTTTGATGACTCAATCCATTGAGTATAAATTTTATTAGATTTTATCCAGTATTCTTTTTTTGCCTCTTACATCCTAGATTCATTCATTCTGTTTTGTAGGAAGTCTCCTATGTATTCTAAATACAGTTTGTTTTTCCCATGCCTGGGTATTCTGAATGGTGTTTATTAGAAAGTAGGCCTCTTAGAGCTTAGTTATCTACTTAGCTTAGTGAGAAGAGCCCATGTGGTAAAGCAGCCTCACTACTGTTTTTTGTTACTTTTTTCTCTGTTGCTTGCTAAGTGGTAGTGGTCTAGAAGTTTCTTTTTTTTTTAAATTGTGGTAAGAACAATTAACATCATTTCTACTCTCTTATCAAAATTTAAGCGTATAGAATACAGTGTTGTTAGCTATAGGTACAGTGTTGTACAGCATGTCTTCAGAACTTAATTGTCTTGCATAATAAAACTTTATACTTATTATGTAGCAACTCACCATTTCCCCCTCCTCCTAAGCCTTGGCAATTTAGAGAATCCAGTTCAATTTAAAAGAATGAAATTTGAAGTTTTTCTTTTTGTTAATTAGGCTTTCGCTGAATAACTGTTTCAGTTGCAAGTTGCAACAGTCTGGTTTTGACTTCTTCTAGCTATAGTCTGATAGTCTTAAAAGCACTGAAATCATATCGAGAATATTTTATGTTTCAGAATGTAATGCCAACATCTGCTCTTTTCTATAGTCACAGTGTGATCAATATTTACTGTAATTTAAAAATGTAATTTTTTTCTATTTTCTATTAGGAGTACTTCTTGGGCAATACAATTACTTCAGGTTGTGCCCTTAATTCCTACTCAAAGCATTATTTTATAAACATAAATGTGAGGATTAAAGGAAACATTTTAATTAGCATTTGAAAATTCAAGCTGTTTCATTATTGTGACTCCAGATGAATTCCTTCAACTTAATCAGAATTTTAAAAAAATTATTAAATTTATTGGGGTGACATTGGTTAATAAAATTATATAGGTTTCAAGTGTACAATTCTATAATGTATCATCTGTATATTGCATTGTATGTTCACCATGCAATGGTGAACATACACCATTGGTCAGATCCCCTGTTGTTACCGTGTATTTGACCTCCTTTACCCTTTTCTACCCACCCACCCCAGCTTCCCCACCATACTGTTATCTGTGTCTATGAATTTTTGTTTGTCTTATTCGTTTGTTTCTTTCTGTTTCATATCCCACATATGAGTGAAATCATGGTTCTTGACTTTTTCTGTCTGACTTATTTTGCTTAGTATGACACTCTCAAGATCCATTTATTATATCTACTTGTCAAGGTCTACCTCAAATGTAGTTCTTTGAAGGCTTTCTATTGTTTTCTCTTCTCCATTCTGTTTTCTTTTTACCCTACTAACCTTTCCTTTCTTTTTTCTTATTTCTTTCTCCACTCACATGTCTTCTTTTCCCATGTTACCTCTTCCATTTCCTTTCTTATCCTCTGAACTCACCTGTATTCACTTCCTTTCTCATATTTATGTACCTTTTCACTTGCCATTCTGTCTTCCCTTTTTTTTGAATCTAAAAAAAGACATACCCTGGCCTCATCTGGTAATCTCCTGTTATTTTCCAGTACTCCTGTCTATGAAACAAAGTAGAAGGGAAATAAGAGTCTGAATGGGAGATGTGAAGGTTCATTTTTTAAGAAATTGTTTTGCCCTGACCAGCAAGGTTCAGTTGGTTGAGCATCATCCCACAAAGCAGAAGGTCGCTGGTTCGATTCCCAGTCATGCCGGGGTTGCCAGCCTGGTCCCCTATTGGGGCACGTGTGAGAGGCAACCAATCAATGTTTCTTTCCCTCTCTTTCTCCCTCCCTTCCCTCTCTCTAAAAATAAATAACTAAATAAAATCTTAAAAAAAATTGTTTTTAAGTCTTGTTAGGATTATTGTTTAACTGAGAATGTGTAAAAATCCACTAAGATCCTTCCGTGAAAAGAGTTATGTTAATATAGCATTCTTGGTTAAAATCCATAATTTAAATTGAGTATAAATTTGTGATTGACACTTAACCTTTGCTGTTCCCTTCTCTTTAATTAAACAGATAACAGTTAAGAACATTGATCTCTTCAATAGAAGACATTTTTAAATAATCAACTTGTATCAACAAGTTGTGTTGCAATAGGATGCTAGAATTACTTCAAGCTTGAAGCAAAACCAAAAACAAAAACTTTGAAAGCTAAATGTAAAGGCTTCAAAGCAGCTTAGCATCATCAGGAGGCTAGTCTAAACAATTGAAGACATTGGACTGGTCCATACTGGTAAATGACAGAAGTGATTACTAGCGTAAGTATTATCCGGTGGTGCCTTGTCAAAGCTTAGTCTCCCTCACAGTGCAGTGCTTTGCTGAGCTCGTTCCCTGGGGGTTTGCCCCACGTAAGGGATATGAGTTTGAGTTTTCATATTGCTGCCAGTACAAATGGGTTTTTATGATTCAAGTAGAATTGATATTGTTCAACTGAATATGAACTCCTGGGAAGCCTACACATTTAAAAAATTTTCAAAACCAACTGTTAGATTAGTGTTGATATGTACTACTAATCCTGTTATAGCACAGAGGGTACTTACTTATGAGGTTCTCAGAGCAGAACCTTGAGGTTTGTTGAATAGAACTTAATGAGAATTTAAGCTGGCTTCTAACTATTAACAGATGTAACATTTAGAGAAACATTTGAAAACTACATTAAACCCATTAAACATGGTTAGGATACTCATCAAAGATTTGAAAGTTGCCCCATCTACGTTCATTGAAAACTCCTGCCTTTTAACTTATTAATCATAAAAAGTCCTGTTCTTAATTGTCCATACGGTCCAGTAAATATGAGCAGTTTTTTTCTCTTGCACCAGTGCTGTGACCAATCAGGCTGATTGTTTCCTGATAATGTTTTACTGTGGTGGTTACAGGTAATTCTGGAAATAGTATTTTAAGAAATGTCTCGCTCAGAATCATCATATCTTCCAGGAAATAGCCTTTCATATTGGTCTAAAAAGTTCAAGGATATGGTGTCCTGTCAGAGCTCTGGGGCGCTGCTATTTTCAGGCCTTGTCTGTGTGCAACATGAGCCGTATTGATTTCTAGATAATATGAATTTATTCAAAACAGGAGATTGTAGGAGCATTCTAGGAGCAGCTTTTTTTTTGTTTTATTAGATTTGCTTTGATTACAACTAAGAAAATTACTTTGAAACAACTATGACATTATATTCTGACTTCTTAGTTTAGCTGTCATTTAATCTTTTCCAAGGTTTCTATTGTTATCCTAACTCTGCTCAGTAGGAGTTGATGGTACCAGTACAAATCAAAAGATGTAAGGCTTAATAACACTGTTGACTTGCTAGAATGTAAAATGTATTCATTGAATTTTTTCTTTAATAAATAAAAGCAAATGAGCTAGTAATAATATGACTATATAATAAAAAGCAGATTAGAGATGATAACTACTTATATGATTGAAATATTTTCTAAGAGTACTTCAACCTACAAATCATGCATATAATTTTTTCCTGCAACACCTACAGTTTATCTGCATGCCATAGTATTATTTTCTCAAAATTTCTGAGCTTAAAATAGAGATAATTAAAAATAAATCCTGTAATTTTTATAACTAGAACATTAAATTTATTATAATAAAACTACCAATCAAAGAGGAAATGCTCAAATGTAACCATTACTTTTCTACTTTGCAAAGACTTCCCATTTCACTCAGACTGAGAAATCTCTACATTAGCCCAAAATATCTTAAATGACATGGCCCCTCTTGAGGTTTCCTCTCTGATCTTATTTTAAATTTATTTTTTAAATCCTTACCTCAGGATATGTTTATTGATTTGAGAGAGAGAGAGAAACAGAAACTGCAACCTAGGTATGTGCCCTGACTGGGTATGGAAACTGCAAGCCTCTGGTTTATGGAATAACGCTCCAATCAACTGAACCACCAAGGCAGGATTCTGATAATGCTTTAAACCACTCTCTCTCCCTCATTCATTCACTTCGGCCACACTAACATCCTTACTCTTCCTCATACATGCCAGGGACTTCTGCTTCCTCCTTTAGGGTCTTTGTACTTGTCTCTACCTGATACATTCTTCCCTCATAGCCACATAGACTCTTCTCAGTGCTCATGTGTTAGCTTCTCAGTGAGGCCTACCTTGATTATCCTATTTAAAAATCACACCCCGTGCTCCCTCCCCACTCCAGCCCCAGCATCTGAACTTCTTACACTGCTCTGCTCTTTCATTTCAATAGCATCTATCACCTTCTAACAGACCAAATAATGTGCTTATGTTTTAAGAACATGTGAAATGAAACATAGAAGGGTGTTCAAAGATAATTGGACGGGCACAAATAATGCATGTACACTACAGACCAAAGTTAAGGAAATGATAACCATAATGACTTAAAAATCACAAGACCTGAAGAATGCTATTCATCTTCAAATGAAAGGGCTGAGCAAGCATCAAGCGGAATGAATGAATAAAGCACTTCCATGTGAATACATACTCTTGGAGTTTCAATCCACCCAAAATGAAGAAGAAAATCCCAAGAAATTCCAAAGAGAAAAAAAAATTGGTTACAAGCAAAAGAACATGGATCGAACTGGTATTAAACTTCCCATCAGCAGCCCTGAGTTCTAAGGCACAGTGGAGAGATGGTGTTAGGTTCCGTAGGAGAATGATTTTGAAACCAGAGGTTCGTATACCCAGCCAAACTCTCCATGAAATGTGAGAGCAAACAATGACAATTGGGACAGGCAAGAACTCTGAAAGCGCATCTCCAATAAAATCACAATAGGTGAAGAGCTGAGAGCCAAGAAACAGTGACTCTAACCCAGGGTGTATTCAGAAAGTGAAATACCTAAAACACAGAAGTGGCAGGTTTGCAGCAATCCAAGGAGGCAAGTGATTGATATTGCAACTCTAAATTTAACAAACAAGCAGCAGTCCTACAATAAGCAGCCAAAAGGAATTATAGCCTTGTAATTCTGATTCCTGAAGGACTAAAAAGAGGCCTTAAAGAATTAAACATTCATTGTCAACCTGTTCTCCATTTAATCTATGTTTTTGACTGATGCGCTTCCTATTATTAGCCCACACTCTCTTTTCTTAATTGTATCAGTGTTCTCTGTTTTTGCTATTTTTATTTTTGGCTTTTTTTTTTTAAGTAGATGTGTAGATTCTGGCACATTTCACAAACAAAAAATAAATAACAAAATATGTGTTATATAAAAAGCACAGATCTGGGATTATAGCACACAAATGATTGATTTCTATGTCCACTGACAGGTAACACTCATTGTTGAAGTTCATTGGTGGGATGTAGACAGTTGGGTAGACGAGGTGGAGTTTTCCGGCAAAATGAAAACCCTGCAGAGACGGCTCCGACTCCAGCTCGCTTTTGAACGGCTGTTGTAGAGCTGTTGCCCTTCCCCCCAGCACTCCTGAGGCTCCAACTTAGCTGTTCCCTGTGCTCTGCCAACCATTTGTACTTTAAGGGATCTCTTCACAAAAGGGACTCTGAGACCTTTTTAAAATCTGCACTCTTTAATGTCAGAGACAAAATTATTCTATTGGGTGTGTTTTTTAGAACTCACACTATTTTTTAGCTAGTTTGTAACTCTATCTGTGTGTAAATTATTTACAGATGAATGCAGTTAGAGCCAAATTGCCTTATTTAAATGCATCATTACTGGACACTTCAATAGCTTTTCTATTTGAACACTGAATTTTACTTCATTTCAAATATATTTGTATAAGCAGTCTATAACATTCCTTATTCATCCATTTTACTGCATTAAAGTAATAACTGTACCCATCGTCGAAGCATTATGCATTAGATTATTACTACCGTGAGGATTTACGTGTGAACTATGGCTGTTTTTCCTGTTCATGTCACCTTGTTTTAATGATTATTACAAAGTTGAAATTGTTTTCCTTTCAGTGATATCCAGTACTTTTTGTTTGTTTTTAAAAGTGTTTCACATTTCTGACATAACTGTTTATTAGCAAAGCCACTCTAGTTGATTGGCAGAGCTGTGCAGTGACATTCTCTGTCTTTTCCTGTGAATATTTGGATGAGGAATTCATTATATTACTGTGATTCTGCTGTGAAATTTTGCTGACTTGTTTTATCACTGTCACCTGGCTTCCATAATAGATGTTGATTCAGACTCCACTCTTTCTGACCGCAATACCAGTGAAATTTTTTGCTGCTTCTCACTTCCTTTTTCACTGCCAAGTAGAGATCCTTACCCTTCAGACATGTTAACTTTATTGATTGTGATCCTATTTTATGACCCTTCCCCTCTTCTGTTTATGCAAAGCCCCACTTTTCTAATTACCAAGGATTCTTCTGGATCCCTTAAGCCCCCAAATACTTTGAGGTTTTGGTTTTCTGTGCAAACCCCTCAAATGGCTTCCCATCCAAAAACAATAGCCAAAATCCTCACCTCTGCCTTTCTCACCTAATCATGTAATAACATCCATCACCCTCTTGCTTACTGTGTTCCAGTCACGCTGTCTCCTTGTTGTTTCCTGAAGACACCATGTACACTTTCTCCTCAGGGTACTTTCTCAGTCTGGAATGTTCTACTTGCAGACATTCTCATGGTTTATCCCTTCATTTCTTTGATCTTTACTCAAATGTCACCTTGTCAATGAGACCTTTCTTGTCCAGTTTAGGAAATAACGATTCACCATATTTCTAGCCTGTCCCAAAACTTTAGATAAACTATATATTTTATTAGACAAATTATATATTTTACTTATTTGTTTTTTGCCTGTCAGCCTCCACTGGAGTGTAAACTCCATAAGGGCAGAGGATTTTAGTTTTATAAATTGTAGTATTCTGGGCAGCTAGAATAGTGCCCGACTTGTCATAAGCATTCAATAGATATTTGTTGAATGGGTATAAATGCTACTATGCTCCATATTTTATTCAGGTATACATTTTAGCCATACTTGACCAATCTCATTCAGTAATAGCATGGAATTACAATCCGATTGCCTGGATTCAGGTGTCGTTCGTGTGACCGTTCACTTAACTTCTCTGTGTCTCATTGTGCCGCTCCTGGGCTGCTTGAGGATTAAATGAGTTAACATATGTAAAGCAATTTTAGCAGTATCTGTCACACATAAATAGTCTATAATTTTATGTCCAAGGAAATATTTAACATCATCTAGTTTGCTATTGTCATGTTTTTCAGCTTACTGAGCATTGTTATTTCTGAATATTTATGCCAAGGTTCTTTTGAGGTGTAGAGCATTGGTCCCAACACTATGGATTGAATTTTTTTGAACTTACTTGGTTATCTTTTTAAATCGTGATTTTAATACTACAGTAGAAAAACTTTCTTTAGGACACAGGTATTTAACTTGTGAGTCTACAAATATTACATATACCCACTTCTGGGCCCCCACTTGTAACTTGTCAGAGTTCTCCATTTCTAACCAGATGCTCTGCTTCAACCTAGTTTGCATCAAGTCAGTATGCCAATGGATAAATCATAAAAGGCAAGTTATTTGCTGCTGGTAACCAAAGATGCAAATGTAACCTGGATGTCTGAAATAAACATACTTGCAATCCTGACATGCTGCTATTATTTAGTGTCATAAACAAGGTTTTTTGTTTTTTTTTTTTCCCTTGGAATGTGGCAGTGAAGTATGTGGCTCTCCAGCTCCTATATAAAATTCAGTTCACTATGAAGTGGTTCATTAGCTTGACACAATTTAGTACAACTGATTTTAGACAGCCTCTCTCCCCTGCAAGTAGTATGAAATAGTGTTGTTCAATTCAGAAGTAGTTGCTTTCATATTAATCTTAAATCTTTAAATATAACTTAGCCTTTCTTTTATGTTAAAAAATACTCTATTCTGTTTACCTGTAGGTTTCTGGATTGTATTGAAATAACTACTCTGGTGTTCATGTTCAGCTATTACTTCCCAGTTGATTTCTTTGAAGACTTTTAAGTTTCTAGTGACAGTTATATAAAAATTAAAATAAGTAACATATTGCTAATAATGATTTTTAAAAAGGAAAGTATATTATACTGAAATAATTTTACCTCCCTCTGTAGTAAGTAGGATTCTGTGAAAACTAAGAAGAAAAATTGCTCATTTTTAAAATTTAATCCTTATTGTATTTATTTCCATTACCATTAAGTTCCCTTTTATCCCCCTCTCCCCAACAATCACCACACTGTCTCCCATGTCCATGCATCCTTTTACCTTTTCGCTCAATCCCTTCACCTCCTGATCTCCTCCCCTCACTAGCTGTCATCTGCTCTCCACCTATGAGTTTGTCTCGATTTTGCCTGTTGGTTCAGTTTGTATGCTAGATTCTACATTTGAGTTATAGCATTTGGTATTTGTCTTCTCTGCCTGGCTTATTTCACTTAGCATAATGTTCTCCAGACCATCCACACTGTCACAAAGGGTAAACTTTTTTTCTTTTTACCGCCAAGTAGTATCCCATTGTAAAAGTGTCCCACAGTTGTTTTATCCACTCATCTGCTGATGGGCACTTGGGCTGCTTCCATATCTTGGTGATTGTGAAAAACACTGCAATGAACATAGGGGTGTTTATGTTCTTTTGAATTAGTGTTTAGGGATCCTTGTGATATATTTCCAGAGGTGGGATTGCTGGGTCAAAAGACAGGTCCATTTTTAATTTTTTGAGGTATCTCCATACTGCATTCCAGAGTGGCTGCACCAGTCTGTATTCTCACCAACAGTGTACAGGGTTCCCCTTTCTCTACATCCTCACCAGCACTTTTTTGTTGATTTATTGATGATAGTCATTATGACAGGTGTGGGATGATAACTCATTGTGGTTTTAATTTGCAATTCTCTGATGTTTAGTGATGTTAAGCATCATTTCATAGGTCTGTTTTAGGGGTGTCAAACTCATTTTCACTGGGAGCCACATCAGCCTCCTGGTTGCTTTCAAAGGGCCGAATGTAATTTTAGGACTGTGTAAATGTAACTACTCCTTAACTAGGGGCAAGGAGCTCAGCACTGTCGCTGGGTAGAAACAAGGTGCCGGGCCAGATAAAACAGGTGGACAGCCAGATTCGGCCCATGAGCCTTGCGTTTGCCACCTGTGTTCTATTGGCTATCTCTATGTCCTCTTTGGAGAAGTGTCTATTTAGGTCCCTTTTTGCCAATTTTTAATTGGATTGTTTGTTTTTTTAGTGTTGAGTTTTGTATAAGTACTGTATAAACTTTGGACATTAACCCCTATCAGATGTATCGGTGAGTATGTTCTCCCATTCTGTGTGTCTTTTTATTTTGTTGATGATTTTCTTTGCTGCACAAAAACTTTTTAGTTTGATGTAGTCCCATTTGTTTATTTTTTCTTTTGTTTCCCTTGCCTGGGAAGATATATCCAATAAAAAATTGCTACGAACAATGTCTAAGATTTTGCTGCCTATGTTTTCTGCTAGGATTTTTATAGTTTCAGGTCTAACATTTAAGTCTTTTATGCATTTTGAATTTATTCTTGTGTGTGGTATAAGAAGGTGCTCTGGTTTCATTTTTCTGTACATATCTGACCAGTTTCCCCAGCAACACTTATTGAATAAACCATCTTTTGCCCATTTTTAAAAAATATTTAATTTATTATTTTTAGAGAGAGAGGAAGGGAGGGAGAAAGAGTGGGAGAGAAACAGCAATGTATGGTTGCCTCTCACATGGCCCTCACTGGGGACCTGGCCTGCAACCCAGGCATGTGCCCTGACTGGGAATTGAACCAGGACCCTTCGGTTCCCAGCCCGTGCTCAATCCACTGAGCTACACCAGGCAGGGCTCTTTTTCCCATTTTAGGTACTTGCTTCCTCTATTGAATATTAATTGACTACAAAAGTATAGGTTTATTTCTGGGCTCTCTATTCTGTTCCATTGATCTGTGTGTCTGTTTTTATGCCAGAACGAGGCTGTTTTGATTATTATGACCTTGTAGTATAGTTTGATATTAGATAGCATGATTCCTTCAATGTTGTTCTTTTCTCAGGATTACTGTTGCTATATAGGACCTTTTGTAGCTCCATATAAAGTTTTGAAATATTTGTTCTAGTTTTGTGAAATAGGCCATTGGATTCTTGATAGGAATTGTGTTGAATCTATAGATTGCTTTAGGTAATATGGACATTTTAATGATGTTAATTCTTCTTGTCCATGCACACCGCATGTGCTTCCATTTACTTGTATCTTCTTCAATTTCATTCTGCAGTGTCTTATAATTTTCATGTACAGGTCTTTTACATCCTTGGTTAGGTTTATTCCTAGGTGTTTTATTCTTTTTGATGTGATTGTGAATTGAATTTTTTTCTTAATTTCCCTTTCTGTTAGTTTATTGTTGGCATATAAAAATGCCACTAATTTCTGGATTTTAATTTTGTATCCTGCTACTTTGCTGAATTCATTTATCAGTTCTAGTAGTTTCTTGGTGGAAATTTTGGGGTTCTCTATGTACAGCATCATGTCATCTGCAAATGACAGTTTTACTTCTTCCTTTCCAATGTGCATGCTGTTTATTTCTTCTTTTTGTGTGGTTGCTGTGGCTAGGACTTCCAGTACTGTGTTGAATAAGAGAGGTGGAAGCAGACATCCCTGTCTTGTTTCTGATCTTAAGGGGAATGCTTGCAGTTTTTGCCCGTTGAGTATGATGCTAGCAGTGGGTTTGTCATATGACCACTTTTATGTATAGGTATGTTCCCTCTACTCCCACTTTCCTGGAGTTTTTATCATAAATGGGTGCTGGATTTTATCAAATGCTTTTCCTGCATCTGTTGATATGATCTCATGGTTTTTATCCTTTATTTTATTTATGTGGTGGATCATGTTTATTGATTTGTGAATATTGTACCAACCTTGCATTGCTGGAGTAAGTCCCACTTGATTATGGTATATGATCTTTTTTATGCATTGCTGTATTCAGTTTGCTAATATTTTGTTGAGGATTTTAGCATCTACCATATTTTGCCGTGTATAATGTTCATCTATGTTTTTGGCCCAAACATTCAGGAAAAAAATCTTTTAATTTTTTAATTTAATTTTTATTTATTTATATTTAGAGACAAAACTGATTATCATATTCCAGGGTATTATTTTGCATATGGATATTGTTATTGCTTTCTAGAGGTACACTTTTAATGCATAAGCATAAGTAAAATAACTAACATTCATATAGATACTGAATTAGTACTACTCACCTATACTGTGCATTCTTATTTTTCCTTCAAAAATTTGGACAGAAAAGCACATGTCATACATGGCAAAATACAGTATATTCATCAGGGGTATTGACCTATAATTTTTTTCTTTGTAGTGTTTTTATCTGTTTTTGGAATTAGGACAATGCTGGCCTTATAAAAATGAGCTGGGGAGCCTTCCCTTCTCTTAAATTTTATGAAATAGTTTGGGAAGGAAAGGTATTAGTTCTTCTCAGAATGTTTGGTAAAATTCACCTGTGAAGCCATCCGTTCAAGGGCTTTTGTTTTGGGGGGATTTTATTGATTACTGCTCCAGTTTGACTAGGTGTAATCTGTTTATTCAGATTCTCTGATTCTTCCTGATTCAGTTTTGGAAGGTTGTATGTTTCTTGGAATTTATCCATTTTATCCAGGTTGTCCTGTTTGTTGACATATAACTGTTCATAATGTTTTTGTACAATTCTTTGTATTTCTTTGGTGTCAGTTATTATTTCTCCTCTTTCATTTCTGATTTTACTTATTTGGGTCCTTTCTTTTTTTCTTGATGAGTCTGGTTAAAGGTTTGTTCATCTTGTTTATCTTTTCTAAGAACAAGCTCTTGGGTTCATTGATCTTTTGTATTGTTTTTTAGATTCTATTTCATTTATTTCTGCTCTGATCTTTATTATTTCCTTCCTTCTACTCATTTTGGGCTTTGTTGTTCCTTTTCAAGTTCCTTTAAGTGTAAAGTTAGGTTGTTTATTTGAGCTTTTCCTTATTTTTTGAGATAGGCCTGTAATGGTATGAGTTTCCCTCTTAGGGCTGCTTTCTAGTGTCCCACAGATTTTGGATTGCTGTCTCCTTATTTTCATTAGTTTCAAGGTATCTTTTGATTTCTTCCTTGATCTCGTTGTTGACCCATTCATTGTTTAGGAACATGTTATTTAGCTTCCATCTCTTTGCTTGTTTTTCAGTGTTCTTGTGATTGATTTCTAGTTTCATAGCAGTGTGGTCAGAGAAGATGCATGATATAATTTCAATCTTATTAAATTTATTGAGACTTGTTTTGTGTCCTAACGTGTGGTCTATCCTAGAAAACGTTCCATATGCACTTGAAAAGTATGTATATTCTGCTTTGGGCTGAAGATATCAATTAAGCCCATTTGATCTAGTGTGTTGTTTAAACCACTGTCTCCTTGGTGATTTTGTGTCTGGAAAATCTATCCTTTGAAGTCACTAAGGTGTGAAAATCTCCAATTATGGCAGTATGACTGTTGATCTCTCTTTTTATGTCTATCAAGATTTGCTTCACATAGTTAAGTGCTCCTATGTTGGATGCATAAATGTTTACTAGGGTCATATCCTCTTTTTGGGTTATTCCCTTTATCATTATGTAGTGTCCTTCTTTGTCTCTTACTGTAGCCTTTGTTTTAAAGTCTATTTTGTTGGATACTCCAACTTTTTTTTCTTTTCCATTTGCATGAAATATCTTTTTTCATCCTTTTGCTTTTAGTCTGTGTGTATCTTTCAATTTGAGATGCGTCTCTCGGAGGCAGCATATTTTCTTATCCATTTAGCTACCCTATGTCTTTTGGTTGGATAATTTAAGCCATTTACATTTAAGGTGATTATTGATAGATAGTATATAGTCCCATTTTATTGTTAGACTGTTTCCCTCTGGGTTTTTTTTTTTTTTCTTTCTCTTTTTCTTGATTAGTTTAACAACTAAGGTAGAAAATACAAAGAAACTGGCAAAATGGAAAGACAAATAAACAGACCCAAATGAAAGAATAAGAGAACTTTTCACAAGAAGAACTAGATGAATACAGGCAAGCAATTTACCAGATAGGGAGTTTAGAGTAATGATTATAAGGATACTTAACAGCATGAAAAAAGACATAGAAATCATAAAAAAGACCATTCAGAAATAAAGAATGCAGTATCTGAAATTAAAATACACTGGAAGGAATAAACAGTAGGTTAGATGAAGCAGAGGATCAAATCAGTGTTTTGGAAGACAAGGTAGAAAAAAATCACCTGGGCAGAGCAGCAAAAATAAAAATGAATTAAAAAAACTGAGGAGAGCTTAAGAAACATTTTGAACAACATGAAGCATAAGAACACCCACATCATAGGAATATCAGAAAAAGAGAGTAAACAAGGGATCAAGAACTGATTTGAAGAAATAATGACTGAAAATTTCCCTCTTCTGGCAAAAGAAAAAGACGCACAAGTCCAGGAAGCTCAGAGATTCCCAAACAAGTTGGACCCAAAGAGGCCTACACTGAGACATATCATAATTAAAATGACAAGGCTTAAAGACAAGGAGAGAAGCCTTAAAGCTGCAAGAGAAAAGCAAGTAATTACCTACAAGAGAGCACCAGTTAGTTTGGCATCTGATTACTCAACAGAAACATTTCAGGCCAGAAGGGAGTGGTGTGAAATATTTAAAGTGATGAAAAGCAAGGGCCTATAACCAAGGCTAGTTTACCTAGGAAGACTATCATTTAAAATTTGCCCATTGTATAATAAACAATAAATTCGTCTTCAGACTAAAACCGCTCAAGTTAGCCTTTGGTCTCCATATGATTTACTGAAGTATAACATATGTACAGCTCAGTGAATTATCACAAAATGAACACATCTGTGTAACCACCACCCATTGAAGAAGAAAACATCATCTGCTTCTGCAAAAGCCCTAATCACTATCCCTTCTCTGCTCCCTGAAGTTAACTTCCAACTGTTCTAGTATGATGGAATAGTTTTGCCTGTGTTATAAACTGTGTAGAAATTGATTCAGTCAGCTGTATGAGTTGTGGTTTTTACACATCTTCGAAACTTGCTGTTGTCAATGTTTTTCATTTCAGTAGTTCTGGTGACTTTGTAGACAGGTATCATGCTAAGTTTTTAGTGTGCATTTCCCTGATTATTAATGAATCAAGCACTTTTTGACATATTTGTTGACTGTTTAGATATCCACTGATATAATGTGCCTTTTGAAGTCTCTTGTCCATTTATCTATCAAGTCGTCTGTTTTTCGCGTTGATTTGTATATATTCTAAATACAAGCCCTTTGTTGATTGTATATGTTGAAATTATCTTCTCCCACTTTGTGACTTGCTTTTTTACTGTCTTACACTATCTTTTGAGGAAGATAAAATTTTAATTTTAATATGATCTAATTTATCTGACTTAATTTCTTGTTCTTTTCCTTCATAGATCCTACTTCCCATGCCTATTTAAGAAATACTTTTAGCCCAGCTGATGTAGCTCAGTGGATTGAGCGCGGGCTGGGAACCAAAAGGTCCCAGTTCGATTCCAAGTTGGGGCACATGCTTGGGTTGCAGACCAGGTCCCCAGTGAGGGCCATGTGAGAGGCAACCATACATTGCTCTTTCTCCCTCCCTTCTCCTCTCTCTAAAAATAAATAAATAAAATCTTAAAAAAAAAAAAGAAATACTTTTATTCTGTCATGAAATAGTCTCCAATGTTATTGTCAGAAAATTGTATTGTTTTACTCCATCCTTCCTTGATTGTATCCCCTATCAGTGAAAATGTAGGAGTATGCATCCTCTATATAGGTGTAATTAAGTTATAGATATTATGTGTGTGGTATACTCATTTTTACATAAAACAAGAAAATAAAAATAGAAAATAATTAGAAAAATACATATATGTCCTTTTCCACCCCCAGTATTATATTTATGCATTTCCTGATCCAAATAATATTTTTTCCAGAATCAAATAATATTTTCAAGTAAATTATTTGAATAAAGTGAGAAACGTAACTCATTGATAGTTCAAGCAGAAAGCTTTTATTTGTAAATGTTTAAATAAGATTTTATTTATTTTTAGAGAGAGGGGAAGGGAGGGAGACAGAGAGGGAGAGAAGCAGCAATATGTGGTTGCCTCTCACATGGCCCTCACTGGGGACCTGGCCTGCAACCCAGGCATGTGCCCTGACTAGGAATCAAACTGGCGACTTTTTCAGCCCACGCTCAATCCACTGAGCTACACCAGCCAAGGCTGTTTTCTTTCTTTAAATTTTCAAATGATTTACCAAACAACTCCTTATGTCATACATTTGTCTAAAGACTTTCTTACTTTTTATAAGATTTGCTTAAGTCAAAAGGCTTGAACTAATCATGAAAAGTTAAGAAAGAAAATTGCACAGTTCTTTCTTCCTTTTTTTAATAGCTGAGCAAAGACTTTTTAAAAAGAATTATTCTATTTTTCAATACATAAAGTTGTGCTTTATAATGACTTTAGTAACTAAGACCAATAAATATCCTCCAATTCTTTCACTCCCTCTCATAAACTTTTTATATGTGGAATCAGCAGTGCCCAAATTAGACCGTTTACATATGGTGTTTTGGAATAAAAGTACATTTATAATATCTACTTTCTCCAGGAATTGCCATGTTTTAAAAGAAATCTTCTCTCAGCCTAAAACAACTCAGATTAGTCTGTATTTGACTGTCTAATCTTTTCATATCTTGGACAACTTATTTGGTGTCTTTACCAAAAATATAGAAAATAAAGGTTATTTCTGGCTCTTAATTTATTATTCTTTTAATGTATAGTATTTTTCTACATAAAAAATAAAATCCTGTGTACTTTAAAAAAATATGTGAAGTAAAATCAAAAGAAAAGCAACTTAAAGAATATTTTAGTATTGATTAGGTTTAAAAGCAATCAAGAAGGAGATAGGCTTTCTGGAATTACTTAAGCATCTGGTTTCCTGATAACCTTCACTGTGTAGCTATTAGTTTTTAAAGGTGATTACATAGTTATCAGAAAAATTGAATTCAGATGAGATGCAATTTTAATGCTCTTGAGTTAGAATAAAAAGTTTTAGGTTTGTATATAAAGAATGAAAAACAAAGCCAAATGACTGATGTAGTTAAAATTTATTGTACCCAGTGCAGTTTCTGGAGCATAATGACTTTCATTAACATGCATACATAGTCTGAAGATTGGTAGGTTATGCGTGTTAGCATCATAACATATAATAACAACAGTTATTTTGATATTCATATGAGTTTACTAAATGCAGAATACGAAAGAAATTAGAAATTATTAAAGTAAAATGGAGTCTGTTGGGAAAGCATTATAAGCTTTTTAAAAAATGTTCAAAAACTTAAAAGAGGTTGGAGACATGAATTTCAAACTGAACTGCAGTACATCTTACCATTTCTAAGCCACTTAATTTAATAAATCCAAAGGAGGGGTATTTTGCAAGACCACGACAATAGATCCCTGTAATAACTGATAAAGGTTTCCTTAGCACTGAGATTGCTTTTGGCCAATAGATTATCAAAGTTTTATATCCCTCAGGTTGCTGTGTTACAAATCTATATATCTTTGAGTATTGAAATCTGCCAGGTATAAACTGATAGGTCTTTCAATTCACTTGCACTGCTTTTCACCAGAAACTCATGCTCTGTGTCATATATTGCTTTTCTTAAGTGCATAAAGGATCAAAACCTGAGTATTTTTTCTTATGCTTTCTACTACCATGTGCTGACATTAGAATATTCAGTAAACAGTAATCCTCTGTGACCTGAATTCCCCTTAAATAACATTTTAGAGTATATAAATTGACATCAGTGTAGCTTTTGGTCAACATTGAAAGTTTCAGTTCTGATATAGATGAACTGCAAAGCAACCTGCAGGGAATAATGAGAAAAAGTATAACATGGAAGTTAGGAAGATGAACTGGAGAAAGAATGAAGATATTTTCAATGAAGACTTAGGAAAGGTAAAGGAAGAAGACATAAGAAAGTGAAGTTGGTGCGCTAGGTGTGCCAGACCTTAGTTGGGCATCACAGTAGACTATGCGGGGGTTTTTTTTTTTTGTTGTTGTTGTTTTGTTTTGGATATAGTGTTGTCACATTAGTTTTAGTACATCAGACCTGGCATAAAGATTTATACAATCTTTGGGAGTGACCCTGACAGTAGAAAAATTTTAATAGAAGCCCTTATTGGTTCTGTTAGAGCCACAGTTGAGAACTACTGTGGCCTGGCTGTGCAGACAATCTTTTTCTTTTTTTTTTTTTAACTTTCCCACAAGTCTTTAAAAAAAAAACACTAGAATAAGAACCAAAAATAGTACAATATCTATTACTACAATTTTATTCTGTGTTAAGTGCCAATAATGTCATCTTTAGAAATTTCTGTTGTTTTTCATGAAAGAAAAATATTTATTATTTTATTAGTTTACTTCAGAGCTTGTTTATCAGCTATATTCTTCCTTTAAAATAAAAACTTTACCATGTATTCTTTTTACCTTGGTATATTTAGGACTTCTGTGGTTGGGGCTATTTCAAATATATAAATGATTATAAGTAAATATTTACTTTTTATTTGAAAAATTCTTTCCTTGTTATGTTGATGGAAATTAGGGAGGTTCCCAACACTATCCCAGTGAGTATTGTGGATTAGCATTTCGATCTTTCATCTGTCAGACATCTGGATGAATCAAATGACCTGACCATGGCAGACCACAAACTCTGATTTTCTAGTGTTCATTTGTCTTAATGTGAGGTTTTAATTCTAAACACATTTGTCTAATATATGATTTTGAAGTTACAGTGATATTAAATTAAAAGTAACATTTGTGATGTAAATAAAATATTAAGATATTAATAAATAACAAATACTTGAGAATGTGAAATTAACTAGAGAATTTAGGAATGAGAAGAGATAGTTGAGGTCAGTTTAGATCCTCTCTCCCCTCCCATCAGGACCCTCCTCCTCCACTACATAAAATTTGAATTCTCAAAAATTAGAAGATGATATGTTCTATGGGTTTATATCAAATGAGCAATATTATTTTGTAATTAAAAAAATACTTTTCTATTTTTATAGTGAAGTAAAATCTTAAAAATGAGTCTATAATACAGCCCATATTTCTTTTTAAAGATTTTTATTTATTTTTAGAGAAAGAGTAAAGGAGGGAGGAAGAGAGGGAGAGAAACTTCAATGTGTGGTTGCCTCTCACATGCCCCCCAGTGGGGACTGGCCCACAACCCAGGCATGTGCCCTGACTGGGAACTGACTGGCAACACTTTGGTTTGTAGGCTGGTGCTCAATCCACTGAGCCATACCAGCCAGGGCTATGGCACATATTTTAAGCTATCTTTATATAACTTGTGCTTCTTGTTATATTTTTGTTTCTTTGGAAGTTCTTGTCTAGAGATCTGTTCCACATCTGATTTTATGACCCAAAAATGAGACAATGGCAGTAAAGTAATAGACATAATAATTCAATTAATTGTGATCCACAGAAATCACTTAACAGTCATATTTGTTACGCAGTGCTATGTTTGTCATAAAGTTAATGTTTTCTAATTTTTAAGGATTGTACTCTGTTTATCCACATTTGATTTTATGAATAATGATAATTTATATTCCCTCAGATTTCCATATATATGTAGGTGATCCTCATTGCCTTCTTTGGGGAATATTAGCAACATTTTTACTTTCAAACATCTAGTTTTTAGGATCTTGCAGCTAATTGATAATTAGTCAATTGCTGATATAATTGGAAAAGTACATTTTATTGTAAGGAAACCTTTGAACTTGAAACAGGAACTGAACTTTTTTTGAAACTCACTGGCTGGATTAGGTTTTCTTAATGAAACATTGGGTATAAATAGTAATGAGAATTTGTTCATTACTTCATGTATGAAAGTAACTGATTTCCTATCTATAGACAATTTATATTAGATTGAAATGCTGTGGAGTTTTGAAAATTTGTTTAGGTCTTAGAAAAGTTAGCTTTTCTATAAGTTAGCTGATAAGATTTTTTTTATACACAGTTACAGGGACTAGATGGGTAGTCTGATTAAAATTTTTAAAAAGTAGTCCTACTTGATAAAAGAGGAGGCCTGAGCATTCACATTGACTTCTTTTCCCTCCTGAGACCTCACTGAAATGGAAGCATAGAAGCACATAAAGAAACAGATACGTGCAGCAAAGAAAATCAGAGAGATTCATTAAAATTACTGGGAGAAGGGAAGATGGGAGTGAGTTGACAGATAAAACAAGCTGTGAGGGGCTGCAGAAAAGGGGAAACGAACCGATCAGCCTGCCTGAACCAAAGAGAGCCTCTGGGCTGCGATCTGCGAGTATGAAGAGTGCGGAAACAGTGCAGAGCTGAAACCAGGAGGACTAATTAAATCTTACACAAAACTAGGACAGTTGGCTCCCTTACCTCACTTCTTCATCCCCAGGCTAGAAAACCAGAGCCTCATCTTAAAAGAAAGGGAATGAACCATATGGGAAGGAATAAGGTTTCCATTGTACATCTTAGCATGCCACAGAGAAGCTACATTATTCTGGCCTTTGAGGGGTTGCAGCTTGACAGCTGGCTTCCTACCTGCTCACCGCAACTCCCACCTGAATTGCAACTTGCCCACGTCCGAGCCCACCCACGCACACAGAGGTCTGAGCTCGTGCTTCCTAGGAGACAAGAGGACAGGTGAACCTGTTTTCATTATCATGCTTGTGCATTGTTTCTGAAGCCCTTATACTATTATAAATGCTTAATTTTCTGTTAGTTTCTTATTTTTGGTTTTATTTTTCATTAAGTGTTTGTTCCTCTTTGCACAGATTTTTCAAATTGAAGCCAACTCTACTTTTAAGAGTAATTCACTGTTCGTAGCCCAATCTTAGGAATCTACCAGAAACTACTTTTTACCTTTGAAGACACCTTCATTCACTAATATATTGGTAGGATATGATTTATGAACAATTAGATAGTATTTACATTTTATAATCTTAGTTTGAATTTAGTGATAGCATAAGCCAATATTGATATTTAATAATATACATATGTATATGCTAACAACAAATTCAGTATTATTTAGTTTCTTGGGTTGTATCTTTTTTGCCTGTAATAGGTAGAATGCTTTATTAAAATATTGAGAAAGGTTGATCTCATTAAGTGGAAGAGAAGAACATATTTCTTGTTTTTAAAATATTTAATAATGTGAATTGTAGTGTTTAGAAAAATTGCAATTAGAACCCACTCTTAATTTGTTCATTTCCTTAAATTATCATGGATATGCATATGGAGCTATTTTTGTATTCATTCTCAGCTAAATAAATTAACTCAAATATTCATGACTGAAATTACCTTATATAAAAATTTCTAAAAGCATTTGAAAATTGTCCCTAGAGTGGCAAGTCCTTATTTTACTTTATTCAAATGTTGTGCCCGGCTCCTGGGTGGACATATGGCCAAAGGAAAGAAATTAAATGTAATGAAAGTTAACCATATTGTTGTAAAGTTCAAATGATCTTGTGTCACTGAATGAGACTGACCTTAGAGACCAGTGAAAACTTCAGGTAGTAAAGTTTCTAACTTCTATTCGTTTTGGAGTTATTGAGTACATGAAGAATACTATTCTATCTGTTACTGAAGGTCAGTAAGCATGGACATGATTATGCTGAAGTAAATTTGGGCATTGCTGGTTTAAATCTCAAATAGACTTAATGTTTTGTACTTTGGGTGCTATTGAAATTACCATTCCCATGCATTTGTATGATGGTTGAGTTTGGAAGGGTCTTGATTAATGGTCCTTGGATTTATGTTTCAAGAAGCCATTTTTCCCTGTCACTTTGACATTTCGAACAAGATATATGAGGAAAAAGCCCAGCCATTGTTAGTATAATGAGAACAGTTTGCGCAACATCGACGTAACCTGCCAGCCAAGGAGAATGTACTGACTGGAATGTGCATGTGTGAACAATGACAACTTCACTGTACTAGTCAGCAGGGGCAGTAGATGCCACTGACTGAGCATGTGCACTGTGTGGCCGTCACATTCAAAATGACTAAGGGAGTAGAACAACAAACCGCATCAAATTTTGCATTAAACTTGAACATTCCTCCTCAGAAACTATTCAAATGATTCAGAGGCTTTCAGGGACGATGCAGTGAGTGCAGCACAAATAAAAGTGTGGCATAAATGCTTCAAAGATGGTTGAGAATCTGCTGAAAGTGATCCCTGTTCTGGAAGGCCTGCAACAAGCAGAACACCTGAGAATGTTGAATGTGTACAGGCTGCCATCAACAAAGATTGGCGACTTGACGGTGTGAGAACTGGAAGCTGATCTGGGGATTCCAAAAAATTCCATGTCTGATATTTTGATGCAGAATCTTGACATGAAACACGTTGTGGAAAATTCGTTCCATGGCTTCTGCGACCAGAGCAGAAGGGACATCATGCTGTAGTTGCTAATGACTTGATCCAAACCGCTGGCAATGAACCAGATTTCCTCAAGAAGGTCATAACTTTGACGGGGACTGAGGTGTCATTATATGTACAGTGTTTCTTGCATCTTGTATCTTCTTTAGTAAATGTCTCTATTTTGCAGATTACATGGATGGATACTTGCTGGACAGACCTTGTAAACAAGTCTTAGATCTTGCACAGATCCTTTGTAGATATTTCAAATATATAACCTCTTCTTGTTAGCTGAGTTGGAAAAATAGGCTTATTTTGTTTTCAATCTACATAATAGTTTAAACTTCTACATTATCCATTTCTAGGTGTCCTGTGCTGTAGAAACATTTATTTTTATCTGAAATTTATAAAAGGAAAATGCACAGGAAAGCATTTTTAAAAATCCTCACCCAAGGATATGTTTATTGATTTTAGGAGCGAGGAAGGGAGAGAGAGAGAAACTTTGATGTGAGAAACATCGATTGGTTGCCTCCCATACTGCATGCCTGGGATCCAACCACGACCTTTATGGTGTACGGGGATGACCCTCCAACCAACTGAACCACCCAGCCAGGGTCACAGGAAGGCAGTTTAGCAAAACAATCAAGACGAAACAGCTTAGACCCTTGGTTTCCTCTTAATGAGTACATCTAAATTGACAGGTCATTTAGACCCTCAAAATTAATTTCCATGAGTATTCTTAGCAGCAGGCCCTTTCCCTGAAATCATGTCACTAGTTTACAGTTTTGTGTTCTTTCTTGTAAATATATCAGTTCTTTTCAAAATAAGGTAAATTTTCCATAAAGAAAAATAAGACATCAAACTTATTTACTGAACAAAATGAAGACTATTGTGGTGGGTTCAGGTCAATTTTAATTAGAACATTAGCAATAGAAAATTTGAAGATTCTTAAATATGGACTTTTGTATAATATAACTACAAGATAAAGTTTTCTAAGCATTAATACTGAAGCTTTCTGAATCAGTTTTGTATCTGATTTCATTATTTGGTTCCCTTCTGTAGAGCATTCAAGGCCATGTATTAGGTTGGCCAAAAAGTTCATTTGGTTTTTTCCATAAGAGCTCTAGGAGCGCTTTGTTGTTGTCTTTAACTCCATTAGAAAAAATTTTGTTAGATTGTGTTGTGATAGCTGTCATATCAGCGTGCATTTAAAACAATTTGTCGAAATTGGTGAATTTTTGTGTAGCCATGTTAATATTAAAGATGGAAGAAAATATGTGACATTTTCAGCACTTTAATGCTTTATTATTTCAAGAAAGGTAAAATACAACTCAAATGCCGAAAAAGATTTGTACAGTGTAGGGAGAAGATGCTGTGACTGATTGACTGTGTCAAAAGTGGTTTTTGAAGTTTTGTGCTGGAGACTTCTTGCTGGACGATGCTCCATGTGGGGTGAGGTAGACCAGTTGAACTTGATAGCGATCAAATCGAGACTAATTGAGAACAATCTACGTTATACCACATGGGGGATAACTGACATATTCAAAATATCCAACTCAATGAAGTTATTGGTGAAATGAAAAATATCTCTTTTATTTTATGGAAGAACCATATGGACTTTTTGGCCAACCCAATATATATAATCATTTTTGTGTAATTAGTTTTAAAGAGGGCTCAGCAGCTCCAGGAACAGTATGATGGTGATGTTTACACACCAGTAAGGAGTTACTGATGTACAAATATGGGTATGTATGGAGAAAAACAAATTTATATTAAATCTCATGGCACAGAAATTGGGTCTTTTTTCTCTTTTCTTGTGCCATTGCCAGGTATCCCTTTGTATAACTGAATAAAAGGACTATTTTGAGGGCATCCAAAAACTTCTCTTAACTGAATGTTGGTATTCTTTTCCAACAATATCTAGAGTTTTAGTATATATACATTTCTTCCTCCCTGATAGTCATTCAAAAATAGTTTTGTACTTTAATTTTAGATTGTTATTTTTCAACATCATGCATCAATCAATAAATAGTTATATTTAGTTTTACTAAACTTAGTAAATTTAGTTTTACTGGTTTTGGACATCACAATTTACTTCACATCTTCCTCACTGATTTTTTTAACTATAATTAATCATTTAGTAATTCTTTTATATTGTATCTGAAAGGCTTAAGCTAGCCTGAGTCTTTGTATGACCAAAAACACATATATACTCTCTTACTTGATTGTTATTTAGGCTTGACAGAAGTCTACATTCAAATAATTTTACCTTAGAATTTTAAAAACACAGTTCTATTGATTTCTCTTGGTATTTGCTAAAAAGAATTCTGATAGCAATATGATTTTCATAACTTTGTAGATAACCTGTTTGTTTCCTTTTCTCCCTCCATCTGTCTTCACACAATCCCCCCAGAAGATTTTGAAATTTGTATTCACGGAGCTCTGACAGTACACTAGGATGTGATTAAGTGTCTGTTTTTGTTGGTGTTCTTTGGGTACCTCTGCCCCCTTTAGTCTGAAAACCTGCTTCTATCTTTAGCTAAGGAAATTTTTCTTTTTTATGTCTGTGATTTCTTTTTCACTCATTTCTTTCTCATCCTTCTGTTAGGTAGCTTCTGGAGCGTCTTCCAGTTTTCTTTATGTTTTCCTCATTTTACAGTGCATTATGGAGAATCTCTTATTCTTGTCTAGCTGAATAATTTGATCCTTAGTTGGATCCTTTAAATATTCTGTCCATTTTTTTAGGCTTTGTTTGTCATTATTTTATCAAGTATAGTTTTAATTTTGTAGACCTCTTTTTCAAAATATTCTGTTCTTTTTGTTGTTTATTATGTGCTTCCCCCCCATCTTACTAAGAATATCAATTATATTTAAAGTGTTCTTCTGTTTTTTTTACTCTGCCTAAATAGTATTTCTTCAGTATAAATTCAGTGCCTTACTAATTTTTTCTCAAATGATCATTGATTCTTGGTTGTAGTATGTATAGTTAAAAACTGAGATTGAGTGGTTTTGGTGGCTGGAGGGTATTTACTCCTCAGCCCAAATGAATCCATCCCTTTTTATTTCTTGAGGTAATAAGGTTTTTTTAAATTTATATTAAATTTATTAGTGTGACATTGCATAGGTTTCAAGTGTACAGTTTTATAATACATCATTTGTATATTGCATTATGTGTTCACCACCCAAAGTCAAGTCTTTCCCTCACCGTTTCTCCCCTCTTTACCCTCTTCTTATGTCCCCCGCCCACCCCGCTTTCCCCTGGTAATCCCCATACTGTTGTCTGTGTCTCTGAGTTACGCTTTTTACAGCAGAAGCTTCATCCCATGACTTGCAGGGCAAAAGGAGGGAGTATGAATGGGCAGGGTGTTCCTTGCCGCAGAAGTTTATCATCTGGGTTTGAGGCTTCCTTTTCATAAATGACCTGCCACTTTGTTTTGTTCATTTAATCCCAATACCCACTCTGGGACTCTCTATAGTCAGAAATCACATTTGAGAATGTACTCCTGCTTTTGTTATTTATTGACCATGAACTTGGTTTTCTCTAGGCCACAGTAGCTTCTCCTTTGCTTGTTTAAGCTACAGTTTTCTCTGATTTGACTTTTTTTTCTTTAATCAAATATCCTCTGATTTTTAGTTTATAGGACTTCCTCAAATTTTGTGGTATGCAGTGGTATTTTTTCTTACTTACCTGAACTATTAATGTTTCTTCTATTTAAAAGTATACTCTATGTGGCATTTGAGGGGAAAGAGAAGTAAATGTATCCTCCTTTGCCAGTGTGATCCACTTTCTCTTCAAGTAAAATGTGAAAGTACAGATTTTGAAATTAAGAGAAATGAAAAAGATTATGAAACCATTTAATGGAGGCTTATCCACAATTTTTAAAGGAGGAAAATGTTCTAAATATTTATAGTGCTTAATGAGTTTATAAAAGCCATTTATTTAGCATGAACCTTCTTCATACATTCTTTTTTTCCCCACAAGAAAGCATATTTAAACTACTGATTTGGGAGAAATTTCTTGGGCAATGTTTACTGTTTGTCATCCTATTTAAGAAGAATTTGCTTAAGTGGTATTTTTATTTTATGGTAACAAATAGATTATTTTGATATATTTAGTGCTCAATATTGACCTATTTTACTAACTCGACATGTTATTTTCAAAAGTAGCATGACATGTCAGCTACATGTAAGTCAATTTTTACTTACCAATACTTTTAAAAAGTAAAGAGGGAATATAAAGAATTCACTACCATATTCTAGGCAAGATTCAATAAAAAGAGAAAATCAGGTATCATATTAATATTCATGCAAGGCAATAGCCAGTCTGTACAAGTAAATTAATTAGTATCTACTAAAGTGGACAAATTTATTTTTTTATGATCTCATTAATTAATTACATTTTTGGAAAGTGAATTAATTTAAAATTAGACCTCAGGCTTGAATTTGTCATATTTTTCACAATTGTATTTTGAAACAAAGCTTGCTGATAGGTATTTAGAAGAGATTAAGGAAATAATTTAGTTTACATAGTTCTGATTTATTTGTGGTTTAAGTATTATGTTTTTTTCCATTAAATTACTCAAAAATAGGAAGACATGAAACAACATAGTCTCTTTGTAAAAGTTATAAATTATTAGCCCTGGCTGGTGTAGCTCAGTGGATTGAGCGCGGGCTGCGAACCAAAGGGTCACCGGTTCAATTCTCAGTCAGGGCACATGCCTGGGCTGCTGGACAGGTCAGGTACCCAGTAGCGGGAGCAGGAGAGGCAACCACACATTAATGGTTCTCTCCCTCTTTCTCCCTCCCTTCCCTTCTGTCTAAAAGTAAATAAATAAAATCTTTAAAAAAAGTTATAAATTATTAATAAATCAGTAAGGTTGTTTTCTATATGAACTACTTCATGGAGACTTGCAAAATTTGATTTTATTTTTGTCTTTTACTTTTTTCTAGTAAAACCAGTTCCTACATTACAGAAATCAGTATCCCATGAAAATTTGTTGATTTTTTTAAAGTTGCACCTGCATCCAAAACTGATTAAAAACATACTTAAAAAGAAAGCTACCATAATGAAATACATTTCTCAGTACTACCTAATTTGCTAGTATGACTACTTTTGATTAAAAAGAAGTTGATTATAATGTTCAGAACCATTTATTGAACAGAAAAATTGAATGCAATCAGAAATCAGAGGTGTACCCCTGGAGATACGGAATCTGAAAATCTTGATGTGACAATTGCTTTTTACTTTTAAGCTTTTACTAATTTTGCCAGGGTAATACTAAGTTGTTCTTCAACAAATATATGGAGGATTTTCTTGATTTTTACTGGGGAGGGCAAGTGTGGGGTGATGGTGATGTTCCTTATGTTATTTTTATTTTTTAGTAAGGTTAGAATGATGCTGATGTACATTCTTTTCACATGTTAGTGAGGTTCTTTTGTCAGATGGAGCAGTAGATATAATTGGGTACATCCAAAAATATATTACCATAATTAGAAGTTTTCAGTTCAGTGCATTTATTTGACACCTTTGTGGTTATTACTGAGCAAAATACCTGACTCCTGTCTCATTTTTTTTCATTCATTTTTTAATTTTTATTTTGCAGCGTTTGCATATGTATGGGTCTCTGGTTTACTCCTTCCTATCAACCAACACTAATTTTTAGTGTTTGCCTTTTATCTTCATTTATAAACTAAGATCATTCTTTTTTTTAATAATTACTTTATTGTTGTTCAATTACAGTTGTCTGCATCCTCTCCCCGCCCCTCCCCCCACCCCCTCCCACCCCATCCCCCTTCCCCGCCTCCCTCCTCCTCCTTGGTTCTGTCCATGTGTCCTTCATAGTGTTTCCTGAAAACCCTTCTCCCCGTTGTCTCCTCCCCCCTCCCCCTGGCCATTGTTAAACTGTTCTTAATTTCAATGTCTCTGGTTATGTTTTGCTTGCTTTCTGCTTTTGTTGATTATGATCCAGTTAAAGGTGAGATCATATGGTATTTGTCCCTCACCGCCTGGCTTACTTCACTTAGCATAATGCTCTCCAGTTCCATCCATGCTGTTGCAAAGGGTATAAGCTCCTTCTTTCTCTCTGCTGCATAGAATTCCATTGTGTAAATGTACCATAGTTTCTTGATCCACTCATTTGTAGACGGGCACTTAGGTTGTTTCCAGCACTTGGCTATTGTGAATTGTGCTGCTATGAACATTGGAGTGCATAGGTTCTTTTGAATTGGTTTTTCAGGGTTCTTAGGGTATAATCCCAGTAGTGGAATTGCTGGGTCGAAAGGCAGTTCCATTTTCATTTTTCTGAGGAAGTTCCATACTGTTTTCCACAGTGGCTTCACCAGTCTGCATTCCCACCAACAGTGCAGTAGGGTTCCCTTTTCTCCACATCCCCTCCGACAGTTATCTGTTGCTTTGTTGATGATGGCCATTCTGACTGGTGTGAGGTGGTATCTCATTGAGATAAACTTAGATCATTCTTGTTTAAGATTTGGAGACTCATTGTTTCAGAACTGTGTCTTCTGGATCTCTTGTCAACCTTTGGTATTCTTAGTGTTTGGGCTTCAGAAATACTATTTTTCCCTTAGTTTTATAATATGTTAGCTAATATTTATTGAATATTCACTTTGCATCATTTATTATTTCAAACACTTTACATATCATATGATCTTCACTACAATACTGAGATAAGTTACTATTATTATTTCACTCACAGATAAGGAAAGTAAGGCACAGAGAGATTAATTACTTTGTGTGAAGCTACACCACCAGTAACTGGTGAAACCGGATTCAAACACAAGCAGTCTGACTCAAGAGCTTTTGACCTCTGGATGCTGTACCTCTCTTTAAATCAGTGTTTCCCCTGTCTTTTTCTGAGTCTATATTTTTGATTCTAGGTTTGTATATTTCCATTTGGCCCACATTTTCCTATTATGTTAAAATTTCTACATCCCTCGTAACTGTCCACGTATCAGTTAATGCAGTTCTCACTACAATGGGTGATTAATATATATTATGGACAAATTTCTTTTTGTTGCCCTTCGAAATTAAATTTAAGGAGAACCTAAGAGGATTTAGATTGACATAACATATGTGTTTTTATTTTATCCATGGTTCTTCAGTTTCTTAATTGTCAATAATATAACAAGATATAATATCTGGATTTCATCATTAGCAATTAAGGTATGATTTTCTTAGAGTTAAAGACTGAACTCAGGGCCACTTTTTTCAGTATTAATTATTTGAAAATTTATAACTCAACTTATTATAAAATGGAATATTATCTAAGTTATTTGTCAAGTCCTAGTGTATTCATTTTCTTTTTTAAATTTTTATCAAATTTATTGCAATGACATTGGTTAATGAAAAGTATGTAGGTTTCAAGTGTACGGTGCTGTAACACATTATCTGTATGTTGTATTGTGTATTCATCATCCAAAGTTGACCCTCCTTCTGTCACTATTTATCCCCTCTTTACTCTCTTCTTACCACTCCCCACCCCCTTTTCCTCTGGTAATTACCATACTGTTGTCTGTCTATGAGGTTTTTGTTTTGGGGTTTTTTTTCTGCTTAATCCCTTCACCTTTTTCATACAGTCACTGAAACCTCCTCCCCCTGACAGCTGTTAGTTTGTTTTCTGTATCTATGAGTCTGTTTTTATTTTGTTTGTTTATTTTGTTCATTAGATTCCACATATACATGAAATCATATGGTATTTGTCTTTCTCTGATTGGCTTATTTCACTTAGCATAATACTTTCCAGGTCCATCCATGTTGTCACAAAAGGTACCATTTCCTCTTTTTTATGGCCAAGTAATATTCCATTGTGTAAATGTACCACAGCTTTTTTGTCCATTCATTTACTGATGGGCATTTGGAATATTGCCAAATCTGATCTATTGTAAATAACATTGCAGTGAACATAGGGGTGCATATATCATTTCCAATTAGTGTTTTGGGTTTCTTCAGATATATTCCCAAAGTAGAATCTTGGGGTCATAAGGCAGTTCCATTTTTAATTTTTTGAGGAAACTCCATACTGTTTTCCACCATGGCTGTACCAATCTGCAATCCCGCCAACACTGCACTAGGGTCCCCTTTTCTCTGCATCCTCACCAACATTGTTGTTCATTTATTGATGACAGCCCTTCTGACAGTTGTGAGGTGATATCTCATTGTGATTTTAATATGTATTTCTCTGATGATTAGTGTTGTTGAGCATCTTTTCATATGTCTATTGGACATCTGTTCATCCTCTTGGAGAAGTGTCTATTTAGGTCTCATGCCTAATTTTTAATTGGATTGTTTGTTTTTTGGTAATGAGTTTTATAAATTCTTTATAAATTTTGGATATTAACCCCTTATCAGATGCATCATTAGCAAATACATTCTCCTATTCAATGAATAGTCTTTTCATTCTGTTGATGGTTTCCCTTGCCTGAGGCAATATATCAGAAAACATATTGCTATGAGAAATATCTGAGATTTTACTGCCTATGTTTTCTTTTATGAATTTATAGTTTCCAGTCTTACATTTAAGTCTTTAATCCATTTTGAGTTTATTTTTTGTGCATCACTTAAGAAGGTCGTCTAGGTTTTCTTTTTTGCACATATCTGTCCAACTTTCCTAACACCTTTTATTGAATAGACTGTCTTTACCTCATTGATGTTCTTGTCCCTTTGTCAAATATTAATTGACCATAATGTTGTGGGTTTATTTCTGGGCCCTCTATTCTGTTCCAATCATCTATATGTCTGCTTTTATGCCTGTACCATGCTGTTTTGATTACTATGGCCTTGTAGTATAGGTTGATAATCAGGTAGTATGATTCTTCCAGCTTTATTCTTCTGCATTTTCAAGTCTTTTACTCTGAAGTAAGTTAAGTAATAAATGCCTATATATTTTGTTCTTTATATTTTCTACTAGCAAATGAAATTTTTTAATAACTTTGTTACTCATTTCCAAAATAAGTTGAGATAAAATTAGGCTCTTTTGTACAATATTGGGCAATATTTCTATGTAAAATATTTTTAAATCTTGCATTGAAATGGCCAGTGTTTTATCAGGTACCATTGTTTCCTCTTTAAAAATAAGTATAAAATTTGAAAACAGGGATTTGGAAATGGTCACTTTAGTCTTTGTAATGGAGTAGTTAATCTGGTAAAGAAAATAGTTCAAATTAGGTCAGGTGCTTGGTTGTCTTGATTAAAAATTTCTATGGTTTTATAGAAGTTCTTCACTAATATGTATGCAAGTGTTCATTTAGACACACACACACCCATTTTAGAAAATAGTTTTAATTTTGTTCTTAGAAGAATTTTAAAAACACACATATACGTTAAACACTAAGATGTATTTACATTGCAGCAATCCATAATTCCTGGGAAGGTTAAGAGTTAGAGAAAGCTGCACTTTATCCAGAGTGTGAACCTGTACTGTGGTGTTTAAAAATGCCCGAGCTTCAGAGCCTTTAACTAATAATGCAGCCCCTAAATCAAGTCAGACTGTTCCAGGTTCCAGCTACATCTTGCCATAAAGGGTCCATCTGGCTCTGCTTTCTCAGAAAGGTGTATATTTCCTTCAGTGAATCCCAGTGACTAAAGTGCAGAACATGGTACTGGGGGAGAAAGAGGTTTTATTTTGGAGGTTTGTTTAACTGTAATTCAGGTCAAATTTTGAACATATGTATGAAGCCATAATACTGTTTAATATTCTGGTTCATTCACTTCAGTAGTTACAAAAATTACTGCTCGGTGAAAGTTCAGCTAGTCAGGATATCCCTTCACTAAAATCTAACTGTCATTTTACAATTCATTTCACAGCACCTAATATTACTGTTACCTCCACTATAGCAATTAGCATGCAAAGATCTGATCTTCTGCAATTCCCAGTCTCCTCTCTTATCAGAAGATGGAGCATTAACTATAATGTCATGTAAAGACAAATCAAGGCTTAATTTGAAAACAGAAGCCTACGGTTTTGACCCACCTGTTGATAACAACAGACACATCATTACAATCTCCTTTATGGCTGTTGGGTGTGAATCTTTCATTGTATTGCTAATTTCTCACTTACCATTCTTAGCATGGAGCTTTCCTAGTTAGGAGCTTGAGAGAATGAGATACCATTGCTGTCAGGTTTTTCAAAATGTCTTGAGCCCCCTTGAACATGGATGTCATCTAAATGCAAAGGTTGGTCAGTTCTTTTAGTCTAAGACATCGTTTATTTGCCTTGCTACTAATAATAATTTACTTATTTAAATAATTTACTTATTTAAAGGAAATCTATATTATGTAAATGACATATAATGTTTACCATGAACAATTCATGTCCTGAAAATCTCAAACACTGACTGTATTCAGAGTAATTGGCATTTTGTTTTGTTTTTGTGTTCATGCAAAAGAATAGTCAAAATGTTAAGCTACTGATATTAATATTAAGGCTTGATACATAGATTAAGCTACCAGTGACAGTGAACTTCTTGGATTCGTTCTATTAAAGACATTTTATCTGCTTCACAAAGCAGTAACAGTTTTGTATTATTTGGTTGTCTGTCTTCAAAAGACATTCCATCTAAAAGTAGCTGGAAGTTGCTGCATTAATAAGAAGCAATGTCAGGTGGGAAAGAAACCAACCCAGGGCATGCTGTCTGCCTAGAACATAATATTCTGCATACTAGTTTTTTTTCCACTCTCCCTGAAATTTAGGGTTTTTTAATCCAGTTCTGACACAGTTGACATCAACCTTCACTATATATGTAAAGGGCCTCTCAGACAATCTGTGTTGCTGTGAAAATAGCTTTCAGAATTGTAGTCATATTTAGGTTGTATCCAGGCAGTGATGTTACACACTTTCCAAAAACTAATTTATTTGGACAACATTTACAAGACTCTATGTATGTAATGGTTTATCTACTTATGGCTTATTTAAAACATTACCTTTGAGAGAGTTTTTGTTTTCCCTCTTAACATTTTACATGTGGTTTTTTTCCATTCAATTTGAGAAGCCAAAAAAAAATCTGTTCCACTTCACAAACATTTGTTAAATTCAAGTCCCTGGGCTAGATATATTGGAGCATAATGATGATGATGATGATGATAATGATTGCAAACATTTGCAGTCATTGATTACTTCCTGAATACTAGACCAGGCCACTAGCCTAAGTGCTTAAAGTGCTTCTACACATATTATTTAATTTTCATATCCCTGTCAAGTAGGTGTCGTTATTATCTCCACTGAGGCATAGCACATTTCAGTTTGCTCAAGACAGTGACTTGTGAAGAATTTAAAACACAAGCAGTTTGACACCAGAGGTCACACTCTTAACCGCTGTGCTAAAATTTCATCCTACTAGAAAAGTAATGATACAATCGGGGAAAATGGCACACGGTAGAATGTATTCGGTGCTGCACTGCTGACCCAGAAGGAGCAGTGCATTCCTGTTGTGAGATGGGGAAGGCTTCATGGAAGAAGTGTTTTAGCAGATCCTTGAAGAATGGCAGAATTTACCATGCAGAAGTTTGTTCAAGGAGTATATTCTCACCGAAGGGGGCATTGGGAACAAAAGCATTGTTTGGAGAAAATACAGAAGTATTCAAGGTTAGTAATTAGCAAATCTGTATAGCATCCGTGGAGAGGTGGTAGGGAAGAGATAATGCAATTTGAATTGTGGAGGGACTGAAGTGGCAACCCAGGGGATTTGAACTTCTATCAGAAATGAGAAGAGTCTTCAAAGGGTCTAACCTCTAGAAAAAGAAGTCCATGATCAGAGTTGGATGGAGTAAAGATGGAAGGGAAGAGTTGCCCTAAGACTTGGTAAAACTTAGACACAGGGCATATTTAAGAATTGCATCAAATATTTAAAATATATTTTACTCTGTAACTAAGTGAACCTAGGGTGACCAAAGTTAATTTCAATACATGGAGAAAAAAATCTTTGTGCTTGCACAGACCCTTCAGTGTAATGCATGTTTTCATTTAAAATTTGAAACCTTACCTCATTTTTGTGGTATTAGTAAATTATAGATCCAAATTATACATTATTTTAAAGTTGAATTGTTACATTTTTCTTCTTTAGCTGTAGGAGAAAATTTCAATGGAAAGCTATGATCTAAACTGGAATCTGGTCAAGGTCCAAAGAATTAAGATCAGTTTCTTATAAAGGTGTTATAAAATATTTTACAGATTTTAGTGTTGTTTTATATTTCATCTTAGAAGACATTATCCGTAGCTGAACTAAATAGGTGTGAGTTGCTATGACAAAATAAGCCGACCTTCTAAAGAACACCTGTTACACCCTTTCATCTAACTCTCCTGCCTTAGCCTGTCAGTATCTAAAGTACAACCTTAAGGAGAGTTGCAGTGACAACAGAATTTCATTTTTACTGTGATGTCAGTGGTTACATGTGAATGCCTTAAAGTACTAACAGAGTATTCTCTGAACATAGTGTTTCTAGAAGAAAGATTGCCAACCAGGCCTATGAGGGGAAAGCTGATACAGTTGGAGAAATCTTGGGCCACCCACCAAACCTGTAATTCATTGCTGCAATTAGTGAACCAAGTTCTAAGGCACAGGTGACAAGCACAAGGCCCGTGGGCTGAATCTGGCCCTCCGCCTTGTTTTATCTGGCCCGCCACCTTGTTTCTACCGGGCTCTCGCTTAACTGTTAAGGAGTGGTTACATTTATACAGTCTTAACGTTGCATTCAGCCCTTTGAAGGCAACCACAAGGCTGATGTGGCCCCCAGTGAAAATGAGTTCGACACCCTGTACTAGGGTCATTATGCAGACTGATTTCTCCCAACTTTCACATTTTACTTCATACACCTATGAAGTTGACTTTTGGATTTCAGGCAGCAAGTAAAATAAAAAATCTTACTCAGTTTAAGTTAGAAAAAATTGGATTAGTCTGAGCCATATTTTTGCCTGATACCTTTTTTCAGTCATTTTCATGTTAATATTTATGGCTTTATATAATGAATTATATATTTTTAATTTCAGAGTTATTTATTTTTTCTAAAAACACCATTTACATACAATGCTGATTCTTTTTCAGATATTTTCGCCTTTTTCAAAATATTTTCTTTTTTTTCAAATTATATTTTATTGATTATGCTATTACCGATGTCCTGAGTTCTCTCCCTTTGTCCCCCTCCACCCAGCAGCCCCCGCTCCCTCAGGCAATCCCCCCACCATTGTTCATGTCCATGGGTCATGTCTATGTTCTTTGGCTACTCCATTTCCTGTACTGTACTTTACATTCCCCATGGCTATTCTGTACCTACCTATTTGTACTTAATCCCCTCACCTCTTCACCCATTCCCCTCACCTCTTCACCCATTCCCCTCACCTCTTCACCCATTCCCCTACACTTCTCCTCCCATCTGGCAACCATCAAAACGCTCTCCGTATCCATGATTCTGTCTCTATTCTTCTTGTTTGCTTAGTTTGTTTTTTTTAGATGCAATTGTTGATAGATATGTATTTTTGCCATTTTATTGTTCATAGTTTTGATCTTCTTTTTCTTAAGTAAGTCCCTTTAACATTTCATATAATAATGGTTTGGTGATGATGAACTCCTTTAGCTTTTTCTTGTCTGGGAAGCTCTTTATCTGCCCTTCCATTCTAAATGATAGCTTTGCTGAGTAGAGCAATCTTGGCTGTAGGTCCTTGCTTTTCATGACTTTGAATATTTCTTGCCAATCCCTTCTAGCCTGCAAAGTTTCTTTTGAGAAATCAGCTAACAGTCATATGGGAAGTCCCCTGTAGGTAACTAATTTCTTTTCTCTTGCTGCTTTTAAGATCTCTTTTTATCCTTAACCTTTGGCATTTTAATTATGATATGTCATGGAGTGGGCCTCTTTGCATCCATCTTGTTTGAGACTCTATGCTTCCTGGACTCGCATGTCTATTTCCTTTACCAAATTAAGTAAGTTTTCTTTCATTATTTTTTCAAACAGATTTCCCATTTCTTGCTTTCTCTTCTCCTTCTCGCACCCCTACAATGCAAATGTTGGACCTCTTAAAGTTGTCCCAGAGGCTGCTTATACTATCTTCACTTTTTTTGGATTCTTTTTTCGTATTGTTGTTCTGATTGGTTGCTTTTTGCTTCCTTATGTTCCAAATCATTGACTTGATTTCTCAGTTTCATCCAATCTACTGTTGTTTTCCTATAAATTGCTCTTTGTTTCAATTAGTGTATCCTTTGTTTCTGACTGGGATCTTCTTTATGGTCCTCTGTTGAACTGTTGAGGCCCTCACTGTGTTCCTTCAGCACCTTTATAACCAGTGTTTTGAACTCTGCATCTGACAGATTGCTTATCTCCATTTCATTTAGCTCTTTTTCTGGAGTTTTGTTCTGTTCTTTCATTTGGGCCATGTTTCTTTATCTCCTCATTTTGGCAGCTTCCCTGTGCTTGTTTCTACATAGTAGGTAGAGCTGCTATAACTTCCTGTCTTGGTAGCATGGCCTAATATACTAGGTGTCCTGTGGAGTCCAGTGGCACAGCCTCCCCTAACACCCAAGCTGGGTACTTGAAGTGTGCCCTTTGTGTGGGCTGAATACACCCTCCTTTGTAATTGAGCCTTGGTTGCTGTTGGCAGATCAGTGGGAGGGATTTACGCAGGCAAGTCAGCTGCAAGGATTGGGTTTGACCACTTACCACCAACCTCCACCCTCCATGGAGGATCCGCTGTGCAGGGCCAGGGTGGTGGTGCTTCAGAGTGGTCTGTAACTGTCCACTTGTTGTGATTGCCCTGGGGCTTCCCAGGTGGTACAGGCCAAGGTCATCCCTCACCTGTTTTTTGCCCAAGGCACCCTGCCTGAGCTATAAAGCAATCTGAGATGGCTGCTACTTGTCCTGGGTTTAGTGATTCCCAGGCAAAGCCAAGCTGTGAACCTAGGCTGGCTGCTGCTACTGTTGGGCCTGGGGCTCACTGAGGCCAGCTATTGCTTGTTTGATAGGATTTAGGAAGTTGTGAAGCATGAGCCAAGACCAGCCATTCATATGGAAAAGCAGCTTGGGTGGGACTGTGAGTTGGGTGGGGCAGAGTCTCTGGGAACCTCCAAGGCAGGTCAGTGTCAGCCAGGTTGATGGAGTCTCAGATATGGCACCAGTTTGTGGGCTCTATGGGGCAAGGATTTAGAAAAGGGACAATGGCCTCTCTTTGTGTTGATGCCAGGTACTTCAGTTTCTCCCAGTATATCCTAGTATGTGCTCCGGGTGGTGGACCACAGAGAGAGTCTGAGTAGGTGAGTCCCTGTGTGAGTTCTTTAAGAGGAACTGCTTGGTGCCTCAGCAGTTTTTTCCACTGACTCAATCCCCACTGACTTTTGCTGCCAGAAATTGTGGGGACTTATCTTCCTGGCACTGGAATCCTGGGCTGGGACTTCTCACTCCCAAGATATTCCTCCCAAATTTTTATCCACCACACATGAGCATGGGACCAGCCCATTTTGCATCTGCACCCCTCCTACTAGACTGGATGGATGTGATTTCTTTAATTCTCTTGTTGTTATTCTTTCATTCAACTCAACTTCTGATGCTTATGAGTGATGGTTGCTCTATATTTTAGTTGTAATTTTGATGTGGTTTTGCAAGGAGGCACGCCATGTCTGTCTACACTGCCATTTGACTGGAAGTCTCTAGATTTTTCTTAAGCACCTCTTCCCTACTTTTCCATGAATGTAGTTACATGTTGAGACATGATTTTGTCAATAATTTTGATTATTTAGGTTGTAAGACATCTCATTTGTACATGTATATATTATTAAAGAAGATCATTGGCTTTCATCCCTTCTCATCTATGCCTTGCCAGTCTTCTCTACCTTTTGGTAGAGGAAAAAGGGATGGAGGTTGGAAAATCAGTAAATACTCTTTATCCCGTTCCTGAATATTCAAATCCTGACTCCAAAGACCAAGTCTAATTTTACCTCTAACAAAAATTTGAGGACTTCTGACAAGATGGCGGCATAGGTGAACGCACCGTGCCTCCTTGCACAGCCAAACAAGGAAAAAACCAGAAATTTATCTAAACAAAAACAGCCAGATCTGACAGAAAATCAAATTGAGAGGAAGTCCGACAACCAAGGAATTAAAGAAGATACATTCATCCAGTCTGGTGAGCCGGGAGGAGCAGGGCGGAGGGAGAGCACTAGGTGACTCCGCTGTGAGCTGGTGAGCACACGGCAGGACCGCGGTTGGAGGGGCGGTTCCCACGGGGCTGCAGCACACCGGGGGTGCCTGACCAAAGCGCGGCCAGCGCCCGGCTCATCCGGACCCAGCGGGGCTGAGACTGGTGGACCGGGCAGGTCCGCATTCGTGTGCAGACAAACCTGGAGAGAAAGCAGGGCGCATTCCATTGGTGCAGATTGAAAGCACCTGTGGGGGTGGAGTCGGCAGTGGGAGGAACTCCCGACCTCATGGGAGAGTTCGTTGGGGAGACTCATGGGGGACTGGAGCTGTGCAGCCCATCCACCGACCCCGGAGTGACCCCTGGAGCGACCCCTGGAGCCAGCGGTGTGGGTGCGGGGAGGAGAGCAGGCGCCATTGGGCTCTCAGGTCCCGCCCCCACAGGCTACGTCACAGCACAACTACCGTGAGTTTCCCTGCCCAGGTGAACCCCAAGGCTCTGCCCTCCTTACAGTAACAGGCTCACCGAGGGAACAGAAAATGGCCCAAAGAAAGGAACAGATCAAAGCTCCAGAACTAACTGACCAAGAGATAGACAACCTATCAGATGCACAGTTCAAAACCCTAGTAATCAGGATGCTCACAGAATTCAATGAAAAATTATCGAAATTGCTTGAACAAATGAGGAGAGATCTGCAGGGAACCAATAGGGATAAGAAGGAAACTGGGACTCAAATCAACAGAGTGGACCAGCAAG